>VYZM01015420.1:145859-168359 GCA_013398915.1 Dromas ardeola
ACCCCTTGAGGCACAGAAAGCCCAAGTCCTAACCCATCCCTTCAACAGAAGCCAAACTGTAATATTGCTTCAACTTCATTTTTAAGCAGAAATAAAGGTTGAATTCCAAAACAAGATTTTGTGAAAAGAAATCGGCAGAGTGCTTCTGTGATAAAGGCTTTTGTGGAGGGAGGTGGCTAGAGTCTCGTGGTCCAAACCCCAAAGAATTTTTTTTATTTTCATGTCCTTGGCTTCAGGGACACTGCTGTGTGAGCAAGGACTAGAAAAAGAATCAGAACATATCGAGTCTTCCCCGCAGTAAGTATCAATTGCAGCTTTTAAGAAGATTCAGTGCTATTTCTTTCTTTTTTCCTCAACCTATTTGGGTATAGAACCAAAGTAAACATAAGACAGTAGAGCAAGCCTGTGAGGGTGTTTTGTGAAACTCAGCCAAGGTTCCTGCTATTTTAATTTGGGGAGAAAAATAAGTGTTACAAAATGTCTAGGAAAAGTTTGTGCTGAGAAAGCACACAAGTATTTAAAGGTGGGCAATGCAGTTTATTCAAGAGTAAGAACATTAAAAGTGCATCAAAATAATTAGGGGAATGACAGATTTATCTATTTTTTTAAAAAAATCAACATAGCAGTAAAGCAAAAGTTGACTGTTTTCCAGTCTAAACTTTTCTCCTTCCCTTCCCCTTCTCTTTGCATCCCCCTTGTAATCATAGCTCTGTCAGAAAGTATACAGTTGTGGCTGAGAGGAGAGACGCTGGCCCTAACCGTATATACTGCGATAGTCCTCTTTCACTGAAAGCCAGTGATTTAACAAAATCTGCGTAAGAGAATGTTTGTTACCTTCACTGCTATTCCAATCTGCAAATACAACACGAGAAAGGGCCATTTCTTTCCCTTTTTTTACAGTTTAGTAAAGTCCCTGTATGTAAAACCTCTCAAGTACCTCTCTGCCTCTCAACCAGCTGATAGACAACTTACAAGTGCCTGCCGCTACTCATAAAATTTTCAATGCACAACACACACACTCATACAATCCTTGTGATTCTCCTCTTCTATCCTGCAACTCAGAATATGTGGAGCAAAAGCTCCAGCTGTAACACGGAAACTGGGAATGAATCTGCTAAATTCAGTGATACTGAGAGCTGAAAACAGAAAAAAAAAAACAAAACAAAACCAAAAACCACCAAGAAGCAAAGAATGTACCTAATTACCACTAATCCTGCCTATTAGATTTCATTCAGACACCACAACTTCTTCCAAATAACCCCAGTTTATTTTTGAAAAAATTCCTTTCTTCAGACAGGATATGGGGGAGGAGTCAACCGGTGATGTTTTACACATGCACATCTGGATACAGTCCAATTATTCCCCTTATACATTCCTCCAGTTGTTTTCATTTTGCTCCATGCTCTGGCATTCATAAATTTGTGAGATTAATTGTGTGTGAGCGTCTGCAGCCTTGGATCTGGGCACGGGTTTAGCTGCAACACAGCTAGAAGTCAACATTAAAGAGAGCTCCAGTTCAGAAAGCACAATTTACATTTATACATCTTTGGTACAGTAAGGATTGAAGCAACCCATCATCCTTACCACATGCATCAAATTGGTAAGATTAATTCAATATCAACTACATTTTGTTACCGCAGTCAGTTTGAGCCTCATGGAGAAGTTATTCAGTGTAAATTACAAAGGAAGGTTTTTTTCTTTTTTTATTTTCTTTTTTTTTTTTTTCTTTTTTTGTTTGTTTTGGCTGGGTTTTGTGGGCTTTTTTAGTGTTTTGGGGGTTTGGTTGTGTTTTTAGTTTTTCTTGGTATGATTCCATTTCTCTTTGCGAATGATAAGCCATCACATAGAACAGAAGCATTGTGAACCCTCAAAGGAGTCCAGATAACCCAGCAGATTATGCCACTTTGGCCGCTAACAGGGTCCGTCGAGTTGGCAAATCCAGCAACTTGGGAAATCCCCGTATCGTAGGTAATCCCACGCGAAGCTCAGATTCCTTGCTGCTGTAACGTGCTATTTACAATCCTCAGCAAATGTGGACAGGAGGGTTGTGACGGGGCTTCCGCAGTCTCTGGCTATTCCAGGCTGCAAGAACAGCCCCCTTTGGGGCCAAAGGCAAGTGAGCTTAAACCAATCACCAGAACAGGGAAAGCAAGGGGGCTAAACACCGCTTCTCCTCTCCTGGGGCCAAGACTTCCATTTACTGATGTTTTGTATTTTATGTGCAATTTACTAACCAAAACCACCTGTTTCCTCAAGCTCTCTGCAATTTATTGTTTTGCAAAATCAGTTTCGCATTACACTTCTGATCAGCGCAGTTCCACACGAGAGCTACAAAACCGAGGTGATGTATTAAAAAGCGAGGGGTCGAAGGCCAAGAATCTACTCACTTGACTGCAAGCTTTCTGACCCAAATACAGCGCTTGGATGCACAAGTCCCACTCGCACTCCAACAGCGCGGGCAATTCTACGCTGTGATGTAGCTGGCGAGGGCAGGGTAACAAGGGAGCTGAACTGTGCCCAGCTTACGAAGCTTTTCCAAAAGCAGTTAGCTGCTGGCAGGAAGAGTTGGACAGCCATAGGTTGTTTTGGGTTGGCTTGTTTTGGGCAAGATGTCTGTTATATTTTTTAACAATTATCCATCAGGTTTGATGGGCTATTTACAGAAGATAAATGGATCTGAAACCTTCTTACAACCACTTGCTCTTTTCCAAAAACCTTGATGCGCTGTAAGAGATTCAGTCTGGGCACACCATTTCAAATTTACCAGATGATGGTACTCTAAAATAGTGTAACACCCTCACATTTCCCATTATTAATCCATCTTGCGGATTTCTATTTGAAGATCTCTCAAATCTGCGCAGTTTGTAGTAGGCTCTTGTAATGCATAGCAGAAAAGAAAAAAAAAATAACTCCTCAAACCGGGAGCTTTTTTGCTTCCTCCCCCCCAATGCATGAAATTCTGCTTCACTTCACTCAGAAAGAAAACAGATTGGGTTTGGCATTCCTCATGCCCGCAATACCTGAATCTGACAATTAATCGCCACTGCACAGAGACAATTCTTTCACCCTGCCAGCCATCACTGCTAACCCCTACAACTCCTTTGGCAGTGATTTCTTTAGTGCTGAAGGTAGAAGGTCCAAAAGGCAGGGAGAGCGGTTACAGTTACTGGGGCAAGCACAGCTGATGTGCCCAGCACCACACTGCTCCAATCTAAAGTAGCTTGCGCTGGGTTACTAGAGAATTGGACCAGCTGTGAAGTTCAGACCCTCACCCTGAACTTCCATCCTTGGAGTTGCACCCAATTTTAACAGTTGCATAAGGTATTTTGGCCTTTTCCTTTTTAAAGGTTGGAAATGGTACCTAAAACCAACAAATGCTGCAACTTAAATGAAATTCTTTCAACATCAAGTACCTGAGAGTCAGGGAACGTCAGATTTATGGTTGCACATACAACCTTAATTCCGCTCCATATGCGTATGCCTTGTGATTAAGTATCCGATTACGTGATTGCGCCCTGTTTTTCTCCGCGACTCCTGCCTCATTCAGTGCGCAGAAAGCACATACAAGAGAGGAGAATTACATTTGCACAAACGACCATAAATCCAGTATTTCCTAGCTCCTGAGTACTTGACTTTGCAAACAATGTTCCTTTCACTTAGAGTTTTGGTTGTAATATTTGTACAGCACACACCTAAAGACCATTGCAACAACTTCAATTACAGTATCGTCTAAGAGTACATGATCAATTTCTGAAACCCTCTCATGTTATGGACATAACATTTGCAAAAACTCTCATTTAATGGTTTGCACTATCATGCTTATAAAAGTCATATTTTCCACACAATAGAGGCAGTGTAAAAATTGAAACAAGCTGCACACTGATTGACCAAGTTGTCTGAATTATTCTCTTTCTTCCTAACAATGAACTGTGTTCTCTGAGCTCCAAGTAAACAATTAAGAGGGGTGAGGGTGGGGGCTGGAGAGTAACCTATGGTAAACAGCATTTTAATTGCACTCTTACAAAAAATATAAGGAAAATAGTAATAAATAAAGTAATCCCCGTTTTCCCTGAAAGCTACTGGAGATCGTGGTGCTGCTTTAGTAAAGCAGAAATTCTGAGCCCCAGGAGAGGGCACAAATCTTATCCAACACAACTTGAAAGAAAAACAGACCGTACCTCTTACAAATTTCCAGAAAAGCGTCTTCAAAGGTTGTAGGTTTTATGCCTAAATTAGACTATCAGAGCATCAGCTGGTTCAACGCAACTCTACGATCAGAAGAGACACAGTGCACAATGCAGTTGCTGGCTCAGCAGGTGGCACTGGATTAATACAGATATGATACTTTTACTTCATAGCCCCCAGGCAGACTTCTTGGGCAGTTAAAGCTCTGGTTAGTAAACTGTGGTTCTTCATTGAAAAACAACCACAAAAATAGCACTGAAGAGTCCCATGTTACCAGGTCTCATTGATTCTACTTTGAGACCTCGTGGAGGAAAACCCTGCCAACTCAGCTGGGGATCTCTACCGCATCCCCAAAAGTCATATACATCCTGCAGTTTCAGGTACTGGCTTAAATTCAGCTCGTTCAGCTCCTTTAACTGTTAGGGCATTTGTTCTGGGTAGAAGCAAACAGAACGCAGCGCACTACTGTTTCTACTTCACTCTCTCTCAGCTGGGCAAGCCAGAAGGGCAGTGAGCAGAAGAACGCAGCAACATTAAAAGCCAAACCCCAAATAATTAAGTCAGCACTGAGAAGAATACAAGTAGAGGTGTGATATTTCCCTGAATATCTCCTCTTCTAGTCGCTTTCCGTGCTATCCAGCACTTGCAAGAATTCTTAAACTTGCCCTTTGACATTGGGAAGATGCTGGGATAGAATTCCGAAGGAGATATGCCTCAGCAAATTCAAGTTTTTCACTAGATAGACTAAATATTTCAGGTAAATTGGGGTTGTCATTTCATTTGAAAACGGGTAAGCAGGTCTCCAATATTGCAATTCATTCAGGAATTGTCCTCACATGGCTTACAGGGGGTCTTAATGTAGATGGAAACCAGAATGCAGCATTCTCAGGTTAAATGGGACTTTATTACAAAAGCAGTATGGAAGCAAGTAGAGATTTCTGTTAACACACATACCCATGCCTTAGCGATGGGCTCAACATGTAACCCTCTGTACCGGAAAGTACAAACAGGGTCACTCATTTTCAGAAATTATAAGAGATGATTACAGGACAGGAAAACAGGATTCTTCCCCACACGCACACTAGAGCAACACCTTTGATTCAAAATAAATATTGTTCAGATCAGCATTAGCAAACCAGTTTGAATAGCAAGTAATGAAGAGAAGAAAAAAGAGCTTCTGATGGCTAACCTTTAATCGCCTAATAAGAGCGTTCCGGCAATGTCCTTCACACGCCCAAACCAGTTCAAGGTAAACATCTTCTGGTACAACAGACGCAAAGTGTTCATTTTAATGATCTGTGTTTCCACACAGCGTAAGACAGAACTAGCGCTCACTACTTAGCAGCCACCTAGCTAAGACTGAAGGATTAACTAAATACCGACTTCGTCATTTCTTAATCAGCTAAAACAAGGTCTTCAAGCATACCTACTCCAACTTTGGATGCTCTTTCAGGGTCTAACATCTGCATTTGTGCCGCTAACCCTTGGAGAACTTAGCCGCTATCAACAACTTTAATTTTTATCATTAACCTTACAGCCGTCACATGAAGATTTCTGGGAGGCTGCCAGTATTATTTAGGCTCCTTATGGTCTGCTAAGGTCTTCGTATGCGTGTACTGGATTAAGAGAGACAATGCAAAACTTCATGAGCGCATTATCTTCTAACAACATACACTGAGACTTGTAGTGCCACCTGTTCCACATGAGACAGTCCCCATGATGGAGTCTGCTCCCTCTCCAACTCTTCCTTCCCAAGCTTGCTGACCCCACTTCTCCAGTCTCCTTCCATCTGATAGTATCAGCTCAGCATCTTTTCTGCTGTTTTTCCTTTACTGCACTGACATGGGCTCCACTTTCCCTTTCTTCACAAACGCATCCCAAGGCTCACAGAAATAAGAGCCCGGAGACCATCCACAAGATGAGGCTAATTCAATAACATTTACTCTCACAAGACACATTGAACAATTTCAATTGCCTCCTCTTGGGATCTTGTAAAATTCTTGGAAGAATTTTTTAAGTGCATTTACAAGCACTTCTAAAAATATCTATGGCTATAAATAGTTTATCAGCTCAAATTTTGCTGGGGAAAAAATCCAAATTCCCTTTCTAGGAATAGAAATAAGCCTTAGTAGGCAGTAGTTCACACTTACAGGTTTATCTATACAGGTAGGAGCGATAAAAGTATGTTTAGGATCCAGGTGTTTGAGGATTTACCAGGGATACCCAAGTATCCCATACTGGGATGGCCACAGTTTGGCACTAGTCCTCATTTACGTGCCCTCAAATCAGGTGTATCACTATCAGTGCAAATCAAGTCACAAATTAACTTGGTAAAGAGAGGCCAAATGGGGTAAACAAATGCAACAGTTACGACTTATCTATATAAAGCAGTTACGGTTAATCTCACCAAAGATCATGAAGGATGTTTTTCGGATTTAATGGAGACCAGTCAGGTGAGCATACTCCGGTATACAATAAAAGAGAACAAAATTCATAGATAGGAGCAGAGTTACATTAAAAAAAATGAATCACCACCACCTTCATAAACATAAGGAGCGAAGCACGGTGTAAAATATCAGATTCTGCACAGACTATAAATTGGGCATGCATTTAATAGCTCTCCCTGATGTTACCTCCAGATACCATAAAGCAAGGCTTCATTTCCAGCTTCCTGGCTCTAGAGAATGTTTTTCTTTAATTATATGCACATACCCTACGTAAAAGGAATTTACCATTAGTTTTTTGGCCTTTACCAGACATCTTTATTAATTATTTTAAAAGCCTGAAATTATGATAGGCAGTGAAGATAAATATAACCTGTATGTAAAAAGAAATTCTGTGGGAGATTAGACAGCAGCTGCGATGAGATGGATAAACCAGGCATGATTTCCAGAGGTTCCTCTCCTAGCGGATGCTCTTTCCAAACCCAACCACATGTGGTATAGCAAGGTCTCAGATTATGAGAGGTTGCCCCCAAACGAATAGATTTTCTTGTGTGTGATCAGTTGAGTGCAAAGCAACGAAACAGAAAAATAAAATTAAAAAACAGATCTCCAGCAGAATACGCAAGTGCATTACAACTAGACATACCACCATGTAGACCGAAGCCCTGAGAGAAATGTTCTTTAGAACAATCTTTTGGTAACTCAGTCTCATTTGAGAAAAAATCCACACCTTTTTGGCATATTTGTAGTTATTTGCCCCCAAAATGCATAGCTGTAACACCACATTAATATTTCCAGTTGTGTTTCGTATGTCTATGCCCAGTGAATGAACTATTAACCCCATCAAGTGTATTGGTGAGATACTTGTGGAGAGAGTACAAAGATGTTTGAAAAGAACAACAAGATCTGGGAAGGTCGTCCTTGGGAACCGGAGCAATGTCACAGGCACGGAAGGTTTGGGGAAATACTGGTGAAGGATGACTAATGCAATAGGAACTATACACCACTGAAGTTTCTGATGCGACTGAAACACACTGGACACGAAGGAGAAGAGTGCAGAAATGGTTCTGTGGGACCAGAATGGTTCTGAGGAGGAAAGGGACTGGGTAGAGAAAGAATTGCAGTATTACATCTTCTAATTAGGAGACTGCGGCTTGCAGATACGACAGTGGAAGAGAGAAAGTCACTGCGGGGGAGGAATTGAAGGAGTCTGAAATAAGGGATGGATAAATGGTGATGGTAGTATGATGGAGATAGTTGGAAGGGAAAGAACTACTGAGACCTGCAGGAAACCACTCCTCACCTCTCAGGCAAGGAACCATCTCTCTAGTTCAGAACGGCAGAACAACGAGCTAGCTCAGCAGATCAACTCAAGAGACTGAGCGATTTTTCAAAATCACAGATTCAAAAATATGGCCTTAGAGCCACATGACAAAGGAAACTCCACCGAAGTTCCAAACTGAATCCAATTCACTGAAGTCCAAAGTAATCTAAGACAAGCTTTACAGGTCTAAGGATCCAAAAGCACTAACTGGCAGATTATATTCCAAAAACAGGCTGTATCCAAACACGATCTTTCTGTAAACCTCTTCTCCTAAGACTGAAGCTATAAAAAAAAAAAGTGAGGGTTGTTTTTTTTCCCCCTCTAGCTTTTCAAATGCAGGACTTCTGAGAGTTATCCTAAAGGGGACATTGCAGAAGACGTTGTGGGGCAGAATTCAATTTTAGAGCCAATAAGACATAACTACGTATGCACAATCCATCTCCCGTTGCATACTCCACCGGTGTATCTTGCATAACTTTAAACATTCCCTACTACCGGCTTTTGTTACTGTTTTACTGCAGCTCCAGACAAGTACTTTGCATCACACTGTAACACGGTCTTGTTCTGAAGGCTTTACAGAAAAGAGAAAGAACCCAAAGCAGAAAGAATTTGCTCAAGGTCATACAACAAGTAGGTGACACAGACAAAGGCAAAAGTCTTAAATCAATTTTCACTCCAACCATACTGCTTTTTCCCAACATGTTCTGATCAATAAACACATTTAATTCCTCTAAATAATTCCAACACTGGTGAATTGTGAAGTTTCCTTCCCTTCTGTCTTTCCTGAGCTACTGCCTTTTTTTTTTTTCCAACATCTCCTTCTGTGAAAGGCAACATTATCATCCTGCCTTTAAATCCCCAAGTCTATACTATAATGAAAATGAACAACTTGTGGAAAAAAAAAAAAAAACAAAAACAAACACAAGAGATCCTCCTGATTTCTTCATTGCATGAAGCACTGCACATATACATACGGGTGTAGTCTCAGCCATAGGAGATGAGGTTTACGCAGACCTCATGTAGGGCTATAGCATCACTTCGCAGTACCATCTGCAATCAGAGCTGATTCCTTCATTGATTTTTCCAGCTTGCTTGAAGAACAAATTGATTTGCAGTGACGATGTGCTTTCTGAGAGGGCAGTGGCATTGTAGTTACTGAGCAGGCTGTGTAATCTGTCATATCTGACAGTCTGTTACGGTCATCCCTTTTCAAGTAATTAAATACTGCCTTTATATATTACTATCTCTCTCCTGTCATTAATCAACCCAAATGTTTGTTTCAGCTCCCATGATATGATGCTATTACAATTGCAAGAGATGTGCAGCTTTTAAAAAAGGAAAGCTAATGGTGCAATAAACAGACAATAAACTGTAGTCACAAAAAGAAATATTCCCATTAGATGGAGATTTATACAAGCTTGCCATCTTGCACAGGAAATTTTCAGCCCTTCTATGAATGAACAAAACACTAACAGCCCTTGGAATTGAATGCACAGTATCTTTAAACATAACTGAGACTTCCAAAATAGCAGCATATTGACTTTACATAATTAAACGCCTGGTGAATCTTCAAAGCGAAAAAGGGAAGGGCACCACCAAGAACGTTTTTTTTTAAATGTCCATGATTGTTTTTCCTAGTCAAGGCAACAGTCTGTCAATACCTCAGAGTATGCCAAATATGAAGTTTCAAAACAGGGGCCTGAATTATGAACGAAAGCTAAAAGAACACCACAAATACTTCTCAACAGGTGGAAAGTATATAAATAAAATTTCAGATAATTCAAATACATTCAAACAGCTGAATTTTCCACAGAAAAACATGTTTCTCTCTAGCTAACTGGAAAACTTCAGACCAAAGACAGCATTGTGATTTATCCAGCCTGAAAAACAAAATATTTCCCATCCCTCCAAAATTAAGGAACCCAAAAGAAAACTTCTAAAAATGAAAAAGATTTTGTGAAACAAAGCACAAGCTAAATGTTGACGTTACTGGTAGTAAATATTTTTGTTATAGCGGGATCCGAATGCCATAACTTAGGTTCACATCTATTACGCTGAGATTTGGATGCACACAATCAGTATTTTGAACTGCTTGAAGCAGAGAGCACTGAATGGGAATGAGATACACCAGGCAAACATATTTTATGAGGATTAAGATAATTTTGTTAGAGTTCTTTAATTTGGGATTTTTGAGGAGTGAAATATGTTTACAAATTATTCCACAGTAATCAAAATAAGATCTTATATGCTTTGTCAATAAGAGGCAAGGATACAATAATGACATCTCCTATCCACCCAGAATTTTACTACTACAGAAAAAAAAAAAGTATCCTTCCCCCCCCCAGTGCATAGTTTTCTATGAAGCTTTGGCTACACCAACCTCCAATTACACTGTAGCTACTCTCACAGGGATCTCAATGCATTTAAAAAAAAATGAGCGAATACAGGAATTGGTATATCTCATTAATACCTATTCAAAAAGAATGAAGTAGAAACAATTCTCTCCTGTATTTCATGTTAAAAAAGCAGGAATTCAGAGTTACATTCCATTGAATCACATTTCAATTTCTGTTCCTGCTCGGAATTCAAATACTCCGAGAGAACATTTGAGTTGTGCGACACTGAGAAAACAACAGTAACATTCAATAGTTTCTCTGACTTGCTTTTTGGTTATGCCCTTATGTGCCTTCAGGTCTTCGCTGTTAATTAAATCAAGCCAGATTTCAACCAACTGCATGACAGCAGCGTCATCAGCATGCGATCTGCTGGGGCTTTCTGAAAGTCCCTCTCATTACTTTTGTGAGTTTAGTGCCTCTTTGTGCAGTTCTTCACTCTATAAAGTGTGTACTGTCATTTGATCCCTGCATTTCTAGTGCTCAGGAGCTATTTTAACATTCTTATAGTAGTTACATTAAAATACTGAAAGTCTCTTTGAAGAGATCTAGCAACTGAAACTGGTCCTTCAACCTTAATCTGTGCAGCTAAACAGGAGGTGCAGAAACACTTTGGAATGCCTGCAATGTTCCTTTGTGATAGCCTTGTTATTTTTCAAGCAGATTTAGACAAAGTTATCCTTGGAAATCTAAGAAAACTGGATCTAGGGATCCATCTCCTTTGCTTAATTTTCACTACTACCCTGACCAAATGAAAGAGATTCCTTACCACGCTGGGTACATTGCTGGATAGCACGGCTTGAAACCACTGGACAAACGTAGGTGTTTACCATGCGCGCAGACATACTGCTGAGCACCTGGTTATTAGCAGTGAAGATCTCCATTCTGTACAGTCCGAGAGGCAGAAGATCTTCCCAACTTCCCTTTCAAGCCAGTTAAGTCCTTCCTTCACAGACTGAACTTAAAGTATAACATATCCAATAGATTAAAAAACTTAGCTTTTTTTTTTTTTTTTTAAAGCGCTGTATTCTACATTATTTGTCCTGCGGCGCTTCTATTCCCAGGCTCCGCGCAAAAAACAAGGGACTACCTCAGCGCTAAAGAGTCTCAGTGAACTTTTAAAAACTGAACTTCTGTTCAAAACTAGGAAAAAAAATCCAAACGCTGAGACTCTGAGTAAATCTACTGGACTGTTTTCAGAGATGGTGAAATTTTCCACAACTCCACACCAGATCAAGCATTTTTTGAAAAGTATTAGAAACTACGACATATTTGAGTTCTGCACGCAGAGTTCATCAAAACTTTTACATTGTGGTGCCACTACTAGAACGGTACAGCTCTATTAACTCAGCAGCCTTGCAGTTCTGTTGATATCATATCAATTCAATCCACTAAGACTTAAACCAACAGATGTTCCAGCATATTATATACAAATTGTCCTCTTTCTGTAGAATGCTACGTGAAATTATACTGCTTATCAAATACCATTTTTTTCCTTCAGTTTAAAAAAAAAAAAAAAGAAAACCACACTGCCTTTTATTTTAAGCTCCATACTATTCATCTAGCAGTTTGTTTCCCTCTCTCCTACTAGCAGAAAATATAATACAGGAAAAGATTTAAATGAAAACCAGATCTGTGTAGTGAATTGCATATGGTTTCCATTTTCCTTCATGCAATGTTTCATAGACAGTCAACAAAGAAATCCCTCCCACAAATCCGGATCTGAAGTCCACTTTCAGAATCTTGTCAGCACAGGAGTTAGGAGACAACTCTCTGTGCACAAAAATGCTGCAATACGTCTGTGCTTTATCTCGTTAGGTTAAATCATTCCTAAAAAAGTACCATTGGATCAAGCTAATAAATCAGTACACACAAAATAGGCACACTCAAATGATGCTGGCTGTGGCTGTGTGAACCTGCCACAGTTTTCTGTTTTCAGGCATACTGAGTTTGGTCCACGCCACACAGCTTGTTGCATTTTACGTCTGTTCACAACAGACAGAGGTTTCCAGCGCTAACAACTTTATACCTAGTTGACATGCTCCGTGCCAGACTAAACCCAGCCAATAAATACTACTTCTGCTAAGGAGCCTCCGTAACTATTATATTCCATCAGCTTTCCTAGCCAATTTAAACAATTACTTCCAAGGTCTTTCTGACTTTGTTCACATAAAACGCATCTTTTCCTTCTATTTCTCATAGCCTATACTATTTTTTTTCTCCTGCATTCTCAGCAGTTCCTCGTGACATACAAACACCAAAGCAAGCATGCTGTGTTTTTATCAGACACCAAGGGAGGATTACAAAGCAGCAGGCTCCTCCTGTCCCTACACACTCTCAGGGGATTTACCTGTCCATGAAAGAGAATGAATGATGAGCTGCTGTTTGTCAGATGCATTTCTTGTTTCCATGAGTTAACAATTGTTTGGATTTCCTCCCCTTACAAATCAGTTTTAAGGGGAGCACGAGTGGGATGCAAAAATGTAATAGAAGAAAACTTAGAGCACCTTCCCTTTTTCCTCTTCAAGGTAAAAGGCAAAGTAGGAGGGCGTGTGGGTGGAGAAAATGTTCTCAAGAAGTATTACTTGGTTACAACATCAGAAGCAGGCAGCACTGATCCCTGTAAAGACAAGACACTTAAGTTTTGCACAGTTGCAAGGTGGAAGCAAAGACCTAGTTTAGCAAAACTTCAGAAAATCGTGTATGGCAATATCTTGCCTTTGAGAGAATGTGCACAAGCATGGGATGAGCACATCTTGCCTGACAGACATAGTCTCTGCTTTAAAAGGTGCCCAGCACCTGTGTATTTACATGCCTGTTCAGAAAAATCAAGAGCACAAAGACCTGTTATGCAGGTCTTTTTTTGATGGGGACTTGGGAACTGAGAATTCTTTGACATGTTAAAAGAAGAAAAGAAAGTTTTGCTGATTCTATGTCTTCTTATATTTCTGCATGAGAAAATGAAAAATGTTACCTAGGGAAAGAAGCAGTCAGTAGAAAAATAAAAAAATGAAATACATTAATATATATGTAACTACATATTTTTTTTTAACCTATTAACCTAGCAAGCTATCTGTACAGCACCACATGCTCTACAACCTAGTAACAGAGCTGGCATCCCCACAGAAGTCTATAGCACAGTTCAATCTGGCACTTCAGATTTTAGCATTCTTGAGAGCTGACCCAGGGTCCAGGCCAGGTCAGGCTGCTGAAAAAGCAGCAAGGTATTCAAGGCTTGGGACAACACCTTCTAATCCCAGAGTCTTCACATTAAATTCACTTCCAAACAAAGCCAAACTTGCATGAACAAGCCTTTCCATCAGTTATTCCCTTTCTCTCTCCCTTTAATTTTTTTTCCCAATCTTCCTAAATTTTTAACTTCCCAAACTCTGAATTCGCTTTCAGGGGGTTCTCAAGATACCTGACAACTCTTTTCAATTTGTAATTTTTAGTGTTAAATCTACTGTCAAATGTTTTCTTTGCCCAGTGATCTCCACCTTCCAAAAAACATACAAGTCTACCTGCGGGGGAAACTGTGGGATAGCCCAGGACCTTTCCATAGTGGTTCTCAGCCAGTCCTGGTCTACGAGGCAACTAGCCTGAAAACCGTCTTCCTCTGTGCACAAAGTACATGACACAGGCGTCTGATACCCTGGCTTAGAAAATGAGGTTTTGGAACCGAATGCAAAAAGCTGCACCTTGCACAATGTGCTTTGGTTGCAACCTGGATGGTGAGTGCTGCAAGACTCAGCGTTTTCTGATTTCCTCAACATAACCACCTGACATATGGATAAAACACATTACAGGTCACAAAAAGCGGATATGATTGAACCCATGGGATATACCAGTTACACAGAAGACTAACACATTTAGTAACAATTAAAAGCCTTCTTGAAATATTCCAAAACAGGGCACAGAGAAAAAAAGTACTGGAAAATAATGTTGTACTATGAAGTCTATTATTTTTTTTTCATACAGATACCATTACTGCTGAAAGAGCTCGCATAAAAGATCATAGAATCATGGAATGGTGAGAGCTGGAAGGCACCTTAGAGATCATCTAGTTCCACACCCTCTCACCATGGGCAGGGACACCTCCCACCAGACCAGGCTGCTCAAAGCCCCATCCAGCCTGGCCTTGAACACCTCCAGGGATGGGGCAGCCACAGCGTCCCTGGGCAACCTGTTCCAGTGTCTCACCACCCTCACAGGAAAGAATTTCTTCTTCCTAATATCTAATCTAAATCTCCCCTCTTGCACTTTAAAACCTTTACCCCTCATCCTATCGCTATACTCCCTGATAAAGAGTCCCTCACGACCTTCTCTGTAGGCCCCCTTTAAGTACTGGAAGGCTGCTGTAAGGTCTCCCCGGAGCCTTCTCGTCTCCAGGCTGAACAAGCCCAGCTCTCTCAGCCGGTCTTCATAGGGGAGGTGCTCCAGCCCTCTGGTCATCTTTGTGGCCTCCTCTAGACTCACTCCAGCAGATCCACGTCCTCCTTATGCGGGGGGCCCCAGAGCTGCCCACAGTACTCCAGGTGGGGTCTCACCAGAGCGGAGCAGAGGGGCAGAATCCCCTCCCTCGCCCTGCTGGCCACTCTGCTGGGGATGCAGCCCAGGACGCTGTTGGCTTTCTGGGCTGCGAGCGCACATGACCGGCTCATGTTGAGCTTCTCATCCACCAGCACCCCCAAGTCCTTCTCCTCAGGGCTGCTCTCAATCCATTCTCCACTCAGCCTGGATTTGTGTTTGGGATTGCCCCAATCCACATGCAGGACCTTGCACTTTGGCCTTGTTGAATGTCATGAGGTTTGCACAGGCCCACCTCTCAAGCCTGTCCAGGTCCCTCTGGATGGCATCGCTTCCCTCCAGCGTGTCGACCGCACCACACAGCTTGGTGCCATCAGCAATGTTTTGGCTCAGTGTTCAACCAAAAATGCTACTGTTAAGGCTTTAGGAAAAGACACATTGAATAAAGACATCTTGTAGCTGGAGTAAACGACAACAGAAGGTCCATTAGGGAATCAAGAGCAGAGCTGTCTACTTCATCCCTAAACTTTAGGCAATCTTCAGAATATACTAAGATTCACATAACAGATGCACAACTGTAAAGTAATAAAGGAAACAACTGCAGGTACGGGAAACGTGAGCAACAACATGGGCAAGCTCATCTTAGGTGTTATGGTGTGTTATATTAGCACCCAGAGAGGGGTGTGGGATTTTGTCGTTGTTTTGTTCTTGGGGTTTTTTTTTAAATCAAGATCATATCCTTAAGATGTTAATTGCCATACATAAAAGACGTAGACTTAAAGTATTTGCCGTCTTATGATGAAGTACTCAATCGGACAGCAGAGGGGGTAATTCTGTACATCCAAGGAAAGGTCGTTCCATCAGCAAAAGGGAGGCCTGAAATGAAGTGTGGATACTGCCATGACAGGAAGAGATCAATACACAGCGAAGGTAACTGTCAGTGAGAGATGACAGAGCATAGATCAGCATAGCAAGAACATGAGAAAGAAGAGTCATGAAAGATTAAAAGCTCGTCATGGTCTTATCACATGGCTCCACCTCTCAAAGTATCTCAATAACTTGTTTAGTTTCTTTGGAACTTACATAAACATTTGAAAATGCTTAGTAATTTGAGAAAAGGAAGGTCTACCACGAGTATAACAGGCCTGAATAGAGTATGTTTTACTAAACTACTCTGTAGTAGCTGCAGTGAATTTAGACAGTTGGGAGTTGTCAAACACTTAGAAATATCTACCTGACCAACACAATGGCTCACAGGCTTCTAGAATACAACTTGTCTCAACCGCGAAGAGGACATTAGCAAAGCTACAATAAACACACATTTTCTTGTACTGCATGTAAAGCAACAGCTAAGGCAAAGCGCTAAAACTTTATTTGTAACGTAACCAGGTGAAGTAAACAATAGAAAATCTGTTAGCATCTCATCTTCATCAGGATTTTAAACTGATAAATCATACCTCTGTTAACTGACTGACAAAACCCAACACATACTGCCATGAAAGCAGGACACAACCTCTTTTTTTTTGGCTACGGAAGCTCAAGTGACAAGTCAAAATTTCTTATTCTTGATACAGGTGAGTGATAAAGAACCACTTTGAAAACTTTCTTCCTGGGAGACACTGATAAAAAGAGTAGCTATAAATATCAGGGATACTTTAATAAAAAATCATGACATTCTGTTGATTTATTAACTCTTCTGTTTCACACATTTTCCGAGAAACAACTACCCCAAAAATTAAAATATTTAAAAGTTATGCCTGGCAGCATCAGCAAGATGAAAATTTTGCAGAAATCAGATCTCACAGGATACCTCATGAGCAATCAAGATGCTTTTAAGTTGACCCTTAATTCTAATTTAAATGTTTATGCCTACATACTGAAGATGGACAGTAACAAAGAGTAGGTGATTAAACCTTCAGAACCTACAGAAAAGCCACACAAAATACTACTAATGACTACTCCTTGGATATCACTTATTAATCTTTGGAAATATGATTTAGAACTCAGTCATAAGAGAGAATGAATGGCTCTGTTAGGTGGGTACACTCAGTACATTTTATGGGGCTGGAGCAATACAGCTCACTGAGGCTCTTTGACAGTCACTTCTTAGAGCACATCTCTGCACAGCACAAATGACTGATTGCTATTTTCAGCCTCAGGAAAGTAAGTCTTGATTTCACATTCAAGGATCTAGCTTGTTATTGTTAAATCTTTATCAAAAGCAAGTCAACCCAAGAAAAAATTATATTATGAACAGAAGTTTTGGCAAGACAAAGATGACACTTCATGCAGCAGTTAATATAAAGAGAGGATAACAGTTCTGCCAAAGACAATAAATACTAGAAGAAATGGCTTTCAGTTTTAGAGGCCCTGAGCAATATTGCTGGTGTTCATTTTAAGATCTGCTTCTACAACACAATTCCCTTGAGACTATTCTTAAATGTGAAAAGGATGGATGGTTTTGTTTTGGGATCATTCACAATGTTGGCATTGCAAACCACAGGCCCGAACCGAGGTGAGAGTTAACATCACTTTGCCACTAATTTCTTTCAACTGCATCCTCTTTCTTGATCTTCCTTCCCCCCGCTAAAAAAATCTCCAGGCGTTACTATCGAAAATATACTCAAGTAATAAATCATGTATTTGCTCTCACGTGACTGGTATTCATTAGAGTCAAAGATCTCCAAGATCTGCCCCCAGAGTGTATTATGTTACTGAAACATAGAAATAGCTGCAACACAAAATTTTGCCAGAAAAGAAACACAAAAGTAACAACAAACTGTCTCTCAGTTGGGCAGAAGAAAGAATGTTCATAAAAATATGTTTCAGGGGTAAATCAAACCCCAAATTCTAATTAGACAAAACCAGCAGTTTAAACCCAACAAGACACAGGATTTTTAACCAGAAACTTCTATAAAGTATGTATTTTTTTTGGTCACCCAGGCAGTTCTATTTTCAAGGAGATTTTTTTTTTTTTCTAGAAAGGAATGAAAAAAGAAATAAAAACCACTGCAAGTTTATCCATTATATATAACTTTGCTTTGGTTAAGCAGTAAACGTGCCCCTACATTCACTCAAATGCTTCGTCCTCCATTTTATTGTCCAGTTATTTTGCTTTACTGAATACTGCAATCACTTTGTAGCAGAAGTGACATCTTCTACGAGAGAAGCCACGATCTTCCAGTGATGTGGTAACCTGCCTGAATCATTTGAGCCTGAGTGGGGAAAAAAGAACACTTGATTCAGATGCACATCTGGGTTTTATAAAGGGTCCAAAAGCTTAACGCTAACGTGCTTCAGGGCTAAAACAAAGCCTAAGGAGATCACAGCAGTCAAGAAAGAAGACAGTGTTAATCCAGGGCATATCGTGCTCTTCACCACCACTCTGAAAATTAACTTAGCTCAGCTAATTTCGCATCTCCACTAATTGTGTGTTGTGTATGAGTAAGCAATGACTAAGGAAATGTCAAAGCTATTCCATATCCTGTTCTCTTCCTGAAGAAAAACATGACAGGCAGAGAGGATACCTCCCATTAGGCCATAACAGTTCAACAAAGCAGCTATTTGTTTAAGCAGGAATGAAATAACCTATATGCAAACTAAACATTGTCAGTCATTATAATCACTTGTTAGCACCGTGCTGAGCATACACAGCTCCCCAAAACCAATTCGCTCTCCAAAAACCAGTTCAAATATTCAAATGCTTGCATGACTACATACATAAAGTTTAAGACAGAAAACACGCAGTGAGCACAGTCACCCATATATGAAAATTCCTGCTCTATGGTACTCAGGTTATTTTACCAATGCATAATTGGAAATGTTGGAAACTTTGACCACTGGCTAGAAAGGCAATAAAAATACCGGACAATACAGAACACAAAATGATGCAGATATTACAACCGGGATGAAAATAACCAGACTGCTATGAGGTAAGAGAAAGCAGCATCGGTACTGAACCTCTTGTTCAGTTCCTCACATCTGCGAGGACAGACATCAGCGTTGGCTAACTATAGGTATCCACCTCAGAGGCGCCGAGTTATCCCCCGTTCACTGAAGATAAAGGGAATACAGGCTCCTAAACTTAGTTGTTATGATTTTCAACTCTGTTAGATGCCCAAAATAGCTGGACTGACCCTTACAGCTCCGCTTTCTGCCCATTCATCTCTCCTGCAAACTCAAACAAAATGTGGGGCAAAGCACATATGGAGAGCAGAAAAATGGGACTGGGGAGAGAAAGGTTGCGGAGTAGGTAGAAGAGTAAATATACTAAAGCATCCAAGTTATATGTCTGATGAGGAGGGAAAGAAGGACAGAGGGGACAAGTGAAAAAGGGGTAGGAGAAGGGAAAAGGACTGGGAACAGGGAACACAGTGTTTAGAGGCTATAGTTTTCACCTGTCCATTATGTTTTACTCAGAGGAACTACACAACAGAGGGGCATTAGGCTGGAACGTTATCCAGCACATACAGAGCTGTACTGAAGTAATTTATAAAAGAGCAAATCCCTACCTGCAATACTGAGGCCAGACTGCTTGGAAAACTGTGCAGCACATAGATGTGGCTCTTAGCGGTCACACAGCCCTCAAACAGCCTACCTAAGCGGGTCTTCAGTTAGCACTGATAAACTGCTGCCAGCCTCATAATTTTTTCAGACATCACGAATAACACGACAATCCATAGATGAGGATGATGGTACAAGCTCCAAATGAGCAGCACACTTCATAATGCGTTCTCATAGCAATTGGCCCAGCTACTTCTAAGCACAGATCATTCCTACACGCGTTGGCCACAAGTAACAGAATTGCTAAGGGGCAATCTTTTTTTTTTTTTTTAAAAAAAACCCAACCAATTAAAATAAAAAATTAATGAGTCAGATTGCAGCAGAGCACCGAGAAACAACAGAATTGCAAGACTGCATTAGACCTTTCCCAACCATCAGCAATATTTGTTGATTAACAGAAAGGTGACAAACACCATACACGCAAGTATGAGATACTATCACCTCACACATTGATGGTTCCTCCACCCTCGCCTCTTCTCTCCCCACATTATCCTTATCTTCTTTCTTGCATCCGCACCCCAAGCATTCTGGATAAAAGTGAACATAATTTCACAGTGTAACTTGGGGGATTTTCTGCAAATTGACACTACCCCTTCGCATTTGTTCACGCTCATTGGCATTTAATTCTCCACTCATTTTGTTCACTCAGCTACAAAATCAGACCCTGGAGGTAATTTTGCGTCAGTTTTTTGCTATGATGGCAGTGACAGCCTATCCGTACTGTTCCCTGTGTCCTATGCCTACCTGTTTCTTATCCTCTTAAATCATGATTTAGCTCTTTGAGTGCTGAGAAGGGTTAACCTTTGCTGCTGGATGTGCAAAAAAACCTAGAACAAATCATGGCAGACAGCCTTCTGTTGCAGAATTTCAAAAATAACTATGTTCAATTGTCTGCTGTTATTTCAACTCATTTATCAGCTGCAGACATCCCACTTACTGTTCTGTAGTTCTCTGAATTTTATCTAGAGCTTTTGAAAAACAGAGATACAAAATTTACAGTTGCCCAGACACTTTCTACAATAACTTTTTTTTAATGTAAAAAAATGCATATTAGCAGCAATTCAGCCACTTCACTAGAGTAAATGCAGCCTAGAATGTCTGACAAACAAAAGAAGCATACAGCTTGCGTGCTAGCCGCACACTTCATGCTTCAAAGATGCCCATCCCGTTCAGTAGGAAGAAGGTCCTGGCACTGCACTGCCGCCTGCCAGGAAAAGACAACAATCAAGGAGAAATATAGCTATTTTCTTTTTCATGGTAGCCTTCCGAATAAGCGTTAATGAAGAATTTGGACTTCTCAAAATTCTTAGTTTCCTCCAAGTTAAAAATCAAAGAATATTTCAGGCTTTTGGAAAATTAAACTTCATCATTGGGTTGAGTTCATAGGCCTGACAGAATGTTCACATGATGATAAACTCACGAAAAAATGAAAGTTTATCACCATCTCTGAAAGGCACTTAGGATAAGCTCTGGGTAACAATTCATTATGGATATTGACTCTCTGAGTCAAGATCACTGCAACAATGAGAGCGGCCTGCCATTTAGAGAACTACAGCTAAATGAGAGCCTCGGAAGTTGATCGGAAGCAGTTTTAAATCCCACAGTATAGCTGGGAAGCTGTTTAGTGGAAGATTTCAAATATTTCAAGTATAGTCTGAACTTGGTATCAGAAGGAATGGAAATGTCGATTGCTTTTTGGGCCTATTCCTTTCCAAAAAGAGATCAAGTGGAAAAGGAGGAATTTGGTCTAAACGTCTAACACAGGTGCATGTAAGTAGCTGAGCAGCCCTTTGGAAGGAAAGAAAACGTGCCTAAGAGGTCTGAATAGCTTTGGACTATACTAGAGGTTCTCCCCGACAAGGCTTTAGCATCTTTCTGGGCACCCAGAACAACTCAAAACCTCTGTTCTTGTACTCCGTTCCTCTAAAGCTCTGCTTTTGCCAGGAAACAAAACTTACAGGGAATGAATTTCCAGGCCGCAATGTGGTGAGCTATTCTGGTTCTATTTAACCATCTCAGGAAAAATTCAGAACTAATGCTGCTGCACTCGGCAGCAAGATTCAAAACTTCACTTCCCTCAGCCCCTAAGACTGCTTGGCTCATTAATGCACCGCCTCCTGTTTTATTTAGCCTGCCTCCCCTTCTGCTGGTACGGAAAGAAGATCCCTGGAACACTGTCTTTTCTTGACAACGTAATTTCTTGCTCTTGGTGGCACAGGCAGCGATTAATTTCTGATGGTTCCTCACTAGGGAAAATCTGACCCACTATACTGAGGGTCCCACTCACAAAAATCTCTCGCTACTCAATCTTTCCAAAGTCGTATTCTTTCTCCACAAGGCAAGTGCCAAGTGGGAATATAATAGAAAACCCAGCTCCTACACATGCAGCGAGATGCAGATGAGGAGCCCTCCTGGTTTATCCATGGCGTGCTCTACTTTCTCCGTTTTAACAGCTTTATCTCAAAAAGCTCTTGCCTACCATCTCACTTTCTCTTACACACTGATGCGGTGCTGCTGTTTCTTAGAAAGCCAAGCACTCTGCGAGCTAAACCTCTTTCTATAGCTTCTGCAAACCTCTACCTTCGCTAATTAAAAAAGAAACCCCACCACTGCTTGGATACATGCCAACCCACTGTGAATCCAAACAGCAGAATTGGATGCTCAATCTGAAACAGACACACAGTGCTCGGCCTGCCACCACCACAAAGCAGCTTGAAGGTCACTGTTCCTTTTCATTGGCCTGAAACTCCGATTCCAACTTCCCCAGCATCCAAGTTTCTTGCATTCATTCTCCCTGAAGCTAGAGTCCTGCAACCTGCCCTGTGCATGCCTCTAGGAGCTCTCACAGAATCTGCCATCACCAAGGAAGAACCAAGCCACGCAGAATTTATTTAGGACACCAGAGCTCACAGGACGCATTTAGATTTCCATCCATTCCCGTCCAGGAAGTTGGTGGAGATCTGCCTTTCAGAATATACTCCCAATTCTGACATTTGCCTCAGACTCCTAGGCAGAAAAAGAGCTACTGGCAACAATTCCATACAGTGCGTATACAGACCTGTAA
>VYZM01015420.1:186827-198960 GCA_013398915.1 Dromas ardeola
AAAAGGAAAAAAGGGGTTACTGGCAGAAAAAGTTACTTATTAGCACAATAGTTCAGGCCAACTGATGGGGTCTGAATGCTACTTGTGTCCAGAACAACCGAAGCAGATTGCTGGCGTGAAGTTGTAAACAAGGCAGGTTAAACAAAGCCTTCACACCCAAACCTCCAAATCACTTGGACAGTGACTGGAATCTCATAGTTCAGATGAAGCCCCTTCTCCAATTACAGGGGCTACTTCAAGCACAGCAACAGATTTTGCTGCAGATGTAAAACATGAAACAGAATTTCATATAAATTACACATAATCCTCTATAATTTGAGTACCTTGCATTCTCACACAGATAGTATCAATTGGGCACATGGAGCAATGACACCTTCATCTTCAAAGGTCTATCACAAAGGGGTGCTTTAAACTAAATTTTAGTCACCAAAACAAATCTCAACACACAAAATACACAGTTAAGAGTGGGTTGGCTTGCAGGAACCAGACCTCGCTAGCGTGCTGTGTAGAACCAAGCATTACACTGATTATTTCAAGCAAATTAGAAGACAGACTAACCTGTGGCTTAAAAAGAAACTTTGTGGAGTCAGGTCAAAACCTCAGGCGGTAGCAAAGAAAAGACAAACAAAAAAGGCCAAAGATTAAGCGTGAGAGTATAAATTAGTAGTAGAGGAAAAAGGAACAAAAACATGTTAAGAGGAATTGGCATTACACTTCTTCCAAAAATGCAATATTGCTGCGCTCATCTTGTTTCTGAGACACACAGGAATAGTTACTAATGATCTGCATCATTCCAGTTCAAAGCAAGCTACAAAAAAGAAAAGCAATGGATTGCAAATGAGCATCCCGCTATTTTGGGAAAACTTAATGATCTTGATCTTCCGAGAGATTCAATTCAGCTGCTGTTAGAATCAGTGCTGCCTAGTCCTTTTTCCTTTATTGAGCATTAGTTTAAGTTTGTTTAAAAAGGTAACAAATATAATTCGATGATGTGGCAACAAACTGGAAAAATGTGTTTTCATCATAGATATTACCAAAGGTGGCACACGATACAGAGATTTACTCTTACACCTAACCATCACTGAACCAGGAGTAACTTGTTATAAAATTAACTGCTGTTTAGACAATTAATTCTAATTAGTAATATTAAAGGCATTCACGTATTTATTTACTCATGAGGTGGAAGGGTTAGAAAGGAGTCTGTCCATGATGTATTGATCCTCCTGGTGCTATGAAAAGAATGCTAAAAAGGCTTTAAATATTTCTAAGTCTAATAATAAAACTCTTTTTTTCTATTAGAAGTAATTCCTTCATATAAACAAAATACCAGTAAGAGTACCTGTACCCATAAACAGCATGGTCATTTAATCAGTAGCTAATGTTTCCTTTCAGTTACCAGAAACTTATTTGCCCACCTTTCAAAAAGATGTTTCCGATAAATAGAGGCACTTACAACAGATAAATACTGCTTTCCAGTTATATAATAAAATAAACATCAATTAGTCATTTTAGTTTGAGAAACTCGGTAAATTATAAAGTATTAATTTTATTTCAAGTTTTCTATAACATTAAGTTATACTAGTTCATACTTGTAACAGCAGGTTAGTAGCAGTTAAGTGATGCACTGCAATTATACTTGGTTGAGGAAATGTTACAGACAAGACAGTTTAACATTAAGTAGTTTAGTAGCAAGTATTCAACAAACCAATGAGTTAGAGACAAACTTTGCCCTCTGAGAAGCTAAATGGAAAAGCAACAATAAAGCTTACAGAACTTAGCTCGTACAATTTGCCTTGAAGGCGGTAGATTGGTTCCCTGAAATAGCAAATTGCAAAAATGAAGTTTTATTTCAGAAACATTTTCTCATTCCTTTCAACTCCAAACAATTAACTTCAAATATCTGTTTACTATATTTAAAATAAAAGGTTCAGCAAAGTCCTTCATACCAAAAGTAATCTAGTTTCAATATTTAATTTGAAATGCCAAGCTTTTTCTCCACTTCTTTAGAGAGAGAACATTCACTTAATTAAAAAAATCATTCATTTTATTTGTGTATTTTTGAAGAGTCAGATAATTGGTCGATTTTCTTTTTATGGGACACTCCAAAGTGATGATGGTTGTTGTGTTTGACACATGTCCCGGCACAGCTAGATAAGAAGGAAATCTCTCCTCAGAGGAGAGAGACTACTCTTTGAAGCCATTTCAGTGTTTAGACCTTTCAACTTTTTTCATTTCAGTCCAAACCGTATATTACATCAAAAATGCCACTCACAATGGTCAGGCCCTGGGGGACCATCTCATCCAAGAAGTTAATGGATTATTTTAACTAACATCTCAAAAATAACTAGCAATTTCTTGGTGGGAGGAAGAGGTTGGATTTCTATCCCCACAATGACAACTAAGTTTTCAAAAAAGCTAGAACTCTCATGGACAACAGCAGAATAGGAGGCTTTCTGAAGTCTCAGGTTTAACACCTGAGGGTTCTAAACTCAGTGGTCACATGTGAAAACCTTGACCTTTCACTCCTGAGCACTGTTTGACCAAATTGCACATGAAAACAGCAGGAAGACTTTCAATTTGGATGATTATTTATACAAAATGTCATTGTCTTGTAAAAATAAGAATTTTTTATATCCTTTTAAAGTATGTATGAATGCCATAACATCATCTTTCTGTTTAAGACTTTGCAAAACCCTCAAAGTGAGCAGAAACCCTCAAAGTTGTAGCATTTTCATTATTTTCATCTCATATATAAAACAGGACTGATCCCGTGATGTACTGAGCACCCCTGGCCCACACAAAAGCAAAGAAAGCAGCAAGGCTCAGGAGCACTTAGCATCTTGCAGAATCAATCCTGTATTCTTATGAGATAACAAGAAACAGACAAGTCATTTCATTAATGAATCTCAGTGAAAGTGCTAATTAATCTGAGACCATCAACCAGTTATTCTTTGTTTACTTTGAGAGAGGACTACGGTACATAGCCAACATCTTTGTGAATTCAACTGAAAGTTTTCAGAAGAGGTAGAGGCAAATCTGCTTTTGCTTGCTGAATTGCCCCTTCACCGCTATTAAGCTGTGAACACGTAAGAACTAGTAAAACAGCTATGACAAAAGCAGTCACAAGCAAGTACTCACCAGTGTTTTGGATTCTGAAATTCACAAGCTTACAGTTAATGACAAAATACATTGATGCGTAACATGAAAGATTCAGTGCACTAAATGGCATGGGAAGGGAAACGCTAACCAGCACTGCAAGCAGTAGCAGAGATATTAAAGGATAAACGCTAACAATGAAAGTCAGGTGGCGCTAAAAAAAAATCAGTAAAACAAGGCGATGATGATGATGATGCATTTTATATGTGTTTGAAGCAGAAAAGGTAAATGGATACACTTACAACAAACACACACAGCCAAGAAAACCAAAGAGCTGGGATTAACTTGCGCATGCCATTATCCATTCTCTTGTTAGGTGCCTACCTGATTTCCCACTGCACTTTTGTTAACCTGACTGCTTCTTTGTTGGGCACTAAGGAAAGCAGAGGAAAAGAGTTATACTGAAGAAACTCAAGCTAAGCCAGTTCCCGAAGGATAGATTTGAGCAGTAATAGTTACTTCTGATTCCAGCACAGAAATCTAGAGTAACAAAGAAACACAGCAAAATCATTGCATATATGTGCATATTTCAATTACTTTTTCTTACAACATAGGTATGTCTGCTTATATTTGCCTGCTTAGGACAGAAGGGACATGCACAGCAGACAGCTCCTACTAATCATCTCCTTTGTAACAACATCCTACTTGGATTGGTAAAGGTTACTAAAAGCACAGAGAAATTATGGCTCATGTGGGTCACTTTGGAAACATTAGCCTCTATAAATATTCAAGAGAGACAAAAAGCAAGCCATTTCTGTTATTTAGCGCAATACAACAAAATCCTCCCCTGCTGGAGGCTCCTTAATAGCTTTGTCTTGACAGTTTGTTTTGGATATTATTCTAATATTTATATGCACTTTGAGGGTGTAAATATAACCAATGGATGAAGCCGTCACAAAGCTGGTTCAAAAAGCTGGAATCTTATAAGAACAGAGCATATTTGAAATTAAAACATATTTTAAATATTTTGCTCAATTCTTGAACTCTGGCAATCCCAGTTCCTGAAACAAAACACACTCCTGTCTCAAAAACATAAAAGTCACCATTAATTCTAAAAGCATTTGCATTATGTGGTGGTTTGTAAGCGTCAGGCGACAAAATTAAAATATTGCCGGAAAGAGGGGAAAAAAGTGTTCAACCAGCAGGCTTTGGCTACTGGGCCACCAGAGCAGCCACTGGTGACAGGAAGTTTTGTTTGGATTAGATTATACCATTTCAGCAGGCATTGATGGACTGAAGAAAGCAGCATACATATTAGATCAGCCACAAATACTCTGACAGAGTAAGAAAGATGTGCCTGGATCACAGCCTACGGGCCAGTCCTGCAAATGTTTTGTGCACAGCTGCTGTTCCAAAGAGCCGCTGAAGCATCAAACTCAGCCCTGTCCCAATTCTGATCCTGCCCGTCAGACCACACTCTATCAAACCAGCAGCCCACGGGCTGTCTATGAGAAGATCCACAAGGATGTTTATTCCATGTGTCTGTTCACTGGGCTTAGCTCTCAATCATCCAGATCCTTTTGACCAAACAACACTGCCCGTCTCTGGTGCATCATCTGAGTTGCGTAAACTTTGGTGCATAAATTAGGATTAAATGACACGCACGCAGAAAAAACAGCACTAACCCCTCGCCAGTTTCAATCTGCTGTTTGAAAAACACACAGGAGATGGCTTTAGGAAACCTAATTGCCATTCACTTGGTTTGGGGGTTTTTTTGGTTTGTTTTTTTTTTTTTTATTTTATTGCCTTAGGAAAGATAATTAGACCGCTAACATCATACTAAGCAACATAAGCCTTTTAGAAATAGCCCAGCAATTGGTCCTCTATTTACTGGTCTAAATATAAATTACTTTATGTAGATTGAAGCATGTAGCTATGTCTGAGGTACATCAACTGAAAACAAACCCAGTCCCAACAGTTTGCCACTCATTCTGCTAAATGAGACAAACATTAACATTCTAAGACTTCACAATTTCATAACTATGCAAAGTTGTCTAAAAACTGGCATTCTTAATTCATTCTCAAGTCAATTCACATCGCACTGTACCTGCCTTAGGCCCTGCAATGCTGCAGGGTAGTTCGAAATGTCCTGTGCTCTCATTCTTATGAACAAAGTTCGAAGGACTTAGACTTATGAAACACTATGGTCACATGAGACAACGGGCTAGAAGACTCAGCAAAAGAAAGAAAACACCAGAGAATCTGGGGAATCTATAGTCCTGGATGTTTAGATACTGCAGAAGCTCTTATGCTACCCAAAAATTATTTCATTTTCCGGTTCTAATATAATTGCTATAACAATAAAAGGATTATCGTTTAAAATGTGTATTTTCTACTGTTTACCTCATAAATAAATATATTTTACATTTTAAATTGTTCTTAATTATCCAAGCTTTCTCTCCCAGTCGAGCACAAGTCAACAAAGATACTTCCCACCAGTTTCAACCTACAGAAACACTTGCTTAAACTTATCAGTGAACCTAAGCAAAGAGCCATTTGTTATCTGCTTATACCTCAACACACGGCAGCTGGGGATTTCTAGATCTCAAGTGGCAAAAGAGGAAGCAGCTTTCCCAAGAAATTGAACTCAGGCATTGCAACTCCTTGGAAAAGACGCAACAGTGAGGACCATGGAGTGAACTACAGCAGTATCCAGGAGGGGGATTTTTCCAGGCGAGAGACATAACAAAACAGCTCCAGATATACCTGGCACTCCGGAATCCAAGACTATAAAACACAGAAGGTTCCAACTTGACACAAGGAAAAGTCTTTTCACAGGAGGAGAGGCAAGCATTGGAACAGGCTGCATAGAGAGGCTGGAGAATCTCCAGTTTTAGAAGTTTTCCAGATCTGATTGGACAAAGCCCTGAGTAACCTGGTCTGAACTCAGCATTGACCCTCCTCTGAACAGGAGGTTGGACGATGTGACTTCCCAAAGTCACACCACACGCCACAAATACATACGGAGTGTTTTTAGCAGGCTTTTTCCTGTCAGAAAAGGATGAAGAGAAGTAAATAGCAGGCAGGTTGTTATCTTGACCTCTAGAAGGCCAGCTACCATTCCTACAACATCCTGTCATTTTTCAAGAGAACTGATAAAGATATCTAGGACTTGCAAACAATTCTAGAGAAAGTTGCTCAAACCAAACACATAAACAGTGCCTGGTTTTGCATTCTCCCCTCTCAGTTTACTGAACTCCATGTTTTAAACCTCCAAGGCATACTGCCAAAGACGTAGACCTTCTTTCACAGCGCTAACTAGAATAGGCCATAGCATAACACATACTGTGGTGCCAAACTTTGTTGCCAGCACCCCACATGGATGAAACTGTTGTGATTCCAAACACTGTTATGGCAAATATGGCATAAACATGATTGAAAGAACATTTATTCTTCAAAGAGTGAAGACATCTTTAATGTTTTTACTAGTGTCAAAATGTTGGTATGAAGTCCCTGAGGCACAAATTGCTGGAAGCTGAGGGAGAACATTCTGGAGAATATTCTCACAGCCTTTTCAATGAAGCGAGGAGAACATCAAACCTGCCCCTGCAGGGCATTCTGCTACTATTATTCTCTACAGCCAAACAGCAGGCACACTTACAACTCAGTGACATCCACTACTCTGTTTCGCACTGAATCACAGCTCCCAAAATATGCATTCGCAACAATGTGTAAAGACCACCAATATTATACATTTCTGTGGATACAGTGAGGGAATCAGCTTGCCAGAGCTGCTTCCTGAGATGCGTATTATTCCAGACCAAGACATGAGCTTCCGCTTCAATGAAACCAGGCTTGTGAACTGGGGTGGAGAATCCCCTACAAGTGGGACAGAGTTCCATATTATGTATATTGAGAAAGCCCACGCTCCTCCATGTTTGGGAATTTGCAGCTTGCATCTTCACTGTCACACTTCAGGACTTGTGTTTTAAACTTAGTTTAAAAAAAGCCTGGCAGCATTTGTATAACAAAGTCTCTATATACATACTTTGCGAAGCCAATGAAGTCTTCATGGTTGGTGTTGATGTAAGAAACCTGGATATCAATCAGCAGCAGCACCTATTAGGGCAGAGAGGAGAGCAAAAAAAAAGGTGGGTAAGGTAGAGGTAAGGAGAGAGACTGAGAAAAAGGATGGAAGAAAAGAACAGTACTTTAAAGTTTTCTGGATTATTTAATATTCCTTTCATAATTGTTCAAGCCAAAAGCAACAATATTTTCCAAATTCCACCACGTGTGTTTGTGTGCTTGTTTAATAAGCTAGACTACAGAAGAGCTCTTCCCTCTTCCTATTTTTTTTTCCTGACAGACCTCATTTATAATTTTTTTTTTTTTTTTTTACTATCTTGGCCCTTCTCCACTTTAAAAAGATCTGTCATACATGGCCATAGAGCGTTTAATAATAACATAGATTCTAGCTCCGTATTTTGCCAGTTAAGCAAAATTCTGTTTATTTGTAGCATTCCAGCCAAACCTTAAAATAAAATCAGGGTACCTAAATTTTCTTTAGGTACTACGCAAAGAAGTGGTAGGTAAGCTAGCCCTGTTCCAGAAGATGTACAGTCCAGGTACTAGACAGCCATTCTGGTGCACACATCTGGCTTGAGAGATAGGCTAGTCAATGAAATAACAGAATTAATGGTTTCTGTACTTAGCACTTGCCAGGCCTTCAATAGCCCAGAGACAGAATTTGATTCAAACTTGATAGTCTGACTCAGCAAAGAACTTGTTAAGGTATTAGAGAAAGCTCGCTCCAACCCTTGAACAAGGTCCTGAACATGCATGGGACTGCACTTTCCCCCCATCTCGTCAGACTTCCATTTACCAGCAGGAAGCAAGGAAGAAACCTATTGCTACAAATGGTGGCATTTAATCTCCTCGAAGTGTACAGCTATTTCTGTACAGCTCCACAAAAACAGCATCACTCCCAAATTCTTCACAATTTACAGAAGATTTTAAGCGCCTTACTCAGAGCAAAAAATAGTGGGGATTTAGGTCTAGCTCTTACCTCTGAAAATATCCTCACTAATATTTTGATTTATTAACGATAACTGCTAACAGCATAAATAATGATGTGAATATGTGACAATAACCTATTTGACCAATTCTTGGCATTTACAGAAAGTTAGCATTTTGTACTTTGTTCTGGGAAACTGCCAGGTATGTGCACACAATGAAGAATGGAATAATAAGAAAAAGAGACTCAATTATTCTAAGTAATTTGTATCTTCTTCCAAATTTTGAAATAACCGAGTATGCTAAACTAGAGCTCCCTGAAAATACAAGCCCAGTAAATACAATTTTTTAAAAATTATTTTTAAGACTACATTCAGAGCACAGATTAAAGGAAAAGAAGTAGGACATGCTGCAAAGCTCCCTAGCTCGCACAGGGACAGGACTAGAGAGCCAGGAGTCCAGAACAACTTGGAAGCTCTGCCTAGCCCTTCCTCCCCCAAATATTTCTGTTGTCACACTCTGCACTCTCCAGACAATAATTCCTGTTTCTACATCCAGTGGATTTTCTCACATGTAATCTAAGCTTTGAAGTTTCCTGGATTTGGAGTGCTTAGCTGGGTGATGAATGTTCTAAAGAAGTTTCTCTGCAACTATTTTTTTTTTTTAAAACTTCAAGGAAAGCAACAGTCACATCCACAAACCTGGAATGGTGCCGGTTAACAAACGCTTGAAATTCTTAGTTTAAAATACGACAACCTAAAATCACCAACTGGATAGCAGTCCCTGCCTTTCAGAATGGCCATAGGAGGAACCTTTTTCCTGCTGATTTAAAATCCAAAGGATAAATTACTTTCTTAGTTTTCAGATTTGAGATGCTGCCTTCAAAGCACACAATGGCCCTCAGGGGTCAGTTCCAGAGGTTCTGCACTACACACCTCAGCGAGCCTGTCAACATGGCCAGGGACAGATGGGGCCAAGTTGCCCAGCTCAGCCTGCGTGCTGATGCTATTGTTCAGTAACACAGAACTTCAGCAGCAACACTTGCTGGAGCTCACACGTCCACTACACGGCTTGTGACTCCCGCAAGAGTCCCAGCACAATTGCTTGTGGGCCTCGCTGTAATTAGAACATGGGATTGGTATGTTAAAAAAGACTGGAAACAAAATAGAAAAAAGGCTGGGTATTTCTGTGCGAGTTTGTTTAAGCAATAATCGATTTCCCACAAGCAGCTGCTGTGGCACAGCTAAGAAGACGGCACATTGTGGCACAGGAACAAGATAACGCTACTTTAAGCCACCAATCCTAATCTTGAAAGATGAGATACGGATTTTCTGTAATAATTCTAGTCTACTCTGTCAAAGCTCAATGGTAGAGGAGCAAATTCTCTCCCCCTCTAAAATGTGCAGCCTGCAGGGGAAGGGAGGGGGAAGAAAAGAAAATAAAAATCTTTCATTGTCTGTCTGTACTTTGTACACAAGAACTTTCCTCCTCCACACACTTACAGAAACTCTTAGGTCTCCTACTTATTCTCACCTGATCCTTGGTCTTCTCTTCTCTTTCACGAATATAGCCGGCAACAATTCTTTCTGTTTCCTCACACAACCTTGGATATGTTGCCAACTGAAAAGAAAAATTAATAGAAATTTACACCTGCAGAGTGGCCTCAGCAGAACACAAACAGAGGAGCCTCCAGCTTTCCTCTTTGGAAGAAAGCAATTATCATAACTGCTCGAGCTAAAAGTTAACTAGACTACAAAGCAAGCTTTACTTGCTCTTAATGGCCATTTTCCAGAGAAACTGGAGAGACCTAAACCCTTGGATTATTCCTGTACTTTTGCTCCATGGAACGTTGAGGAAAAGACACTTTGGACATGTGAACCACAGTTTATCAGCCTTGGGATAAGATTTCTCCATGCCTCTGTCTTCTACTATGCCTAATTCCAGAGTGGCGCTTTAAATAATTTCCAAGTTTGTTGTTCTTTGAAGGCTCCACCTTGTGGCAACATCTTTACATCTCAGTAACAATACTTAAAAAATCTGAACAGCAAAACACAACAGTAAATTTGGCCAATAGCACTGGGGAAAAAAAAAAATCTGCACAATTCATTCAAATGACATATCTTCCAAACTTTGATAAAAGTGAAAAAAACTGGAAACTCTGCTCAAAATATTGCGGTGAATCTGCTTCTCTATGACCTTTGCCAAAAAAGATTGTCACCCTTTCCTGTTTTAAGAAATAGCTCATTGGTAAAAAAACCCCATGCATTATTCAGAAAAATGCAGAGGATGCAGCAGGATACTTCTCAGCAACTTCAGCAGACCTGTGCTCACATCCCAGAACCGCTCCTGTATTGCTACTATTAGGGTACCCTGAACTCTGAGACGGTGGGAAAGACAGAGGGACAGAAGGCGATTGTACAAATACAAGGGAGACAAAAGTCTTCCTAGCTTTCCACTAACCTCTTGACAGCTGAAGATCAGACATTTTGGGGTTTCATATGCAGATGTTTGTGTATGAAAAAACCACAGGAGAAGTTGTGGACCTATTACATTGCAAAGAACTGTGGTGATACCCAGTAAACTTTAAATATAGAAAAAGCATTTTTCTTTCCTCAATAGATGTCTGAACACATTTGAGGCCTTCGCTCTAGAAAAGTTTCACTGTTTACTCCTCTTATTAGCATTGGAAAAGGAAACTTTACTTTTTTTTTTTTGCTGATTTACACATCTGTGGAATTGCTGCCTACGTTCCCATTTTCAGTACCACTGAAAACATGGTTTTAAAGAGGAAACCAGGGGCAACTCTTGACTCAACAAAACCCCAATCATGAGGTCTGTATATAGATATAGATCGATACAGATACATATATTAAAAAAAAAAAACAGGAATCAAAAAAATGAACGTTTCCAGCATTAAGTTGTTTTGAGAGTTTTGCAGAAGTTGTAATTACAACTGTACATCAAGTGACTAGATCAGAAGTATCTTACAATACTGTAAAATGTAAGACAGGCTTTCTATTATCTACTATACCATTACATTTTACTTACATTACCAGATCTATTTGCAAGTTACCTTTTTAGTGCACTTCTTGACAGTGTTGATTAACTCTTGCATCACCAGATCCACACTTTTTAAACAAGGTCCTTTCAGCTTGACTATCTGTTTTTTAACTATGGCTTCAAATGCCATATCTGGAGTAAACAAACCTGTTCTGTGGACATAAAAGAATGTATAAGACAGTAATAAAAACATCACGCAAGGAAGATTTTTTTTACTGAATTGCTCATATCTTAATTTTCAGAGGCTTACACCCGAGTAATAACAATCCCTACACAAACGGGCTTCCACAGAACTAAATTTGCTCCTTTCTCTAAAAAACAAAGTGTCATTGTGAGTTAGAATATAGAAGTAGAAATATGCCCTACTATTTGAAGGTGACTGCGAGAACTCTAAAGAGTACTGATATAATGCAGTAAAGCCTCTTCAGCAGTGCATGTAGGGATGAATGGCAGCTGCAGCACTCCATGCACAATCACTTCCATGGCAAACCCAAAGAATCCTACAGCTGCACTCTTCTCTTCACTCACACCAGGAAACGTGGTTCTGTTACTCAGAGTCCTATATGGAGAATTTCACAGTTGGTCACCGCAAGGTATACAAACCTATATAACGGATACCTCACAGAACCAATTCTAAACAAATAGGCCTTACTTCTCTTTCAAACACCGCTTGTGAAGGTCCATCTTGGCAGATATATTACATAAAAAAGCAAACTTAAAAACATGCCTAAAACTATCAGTTCACTACCATAAATTGCTCAAGACTTTTCCATCAATAAGCCCAGAAAAGTTCAAGTACAGCACCACAGCTACCAGAGCCAACCATTTGAGAATTTATTATACAAGTAATGCACCGAACGTTTCCCAAAACACTAAGAACAACAAAGCTTGTAAGCAATGCTTTTGAAAGATACTACGTACACACCAGTGGGTAGGAGAAGGGGGGGAAAAAAAGGGTAAAAAA
>VYZM01015420.1:199019-229609 GCA_013398915.1 Dromas ardeola
AAAAAAAAAAAAGGAAAAAAATGCCACAAAAGAAGAATCCAAGCTTTTTGGAATCCATTCTATTGTCAAAAGAACAACAAATGGGTACGCATCTGATAAAGTGTCCCTCCAAAACAGACTGATCATTTCTAAGTGAGATAATCAGGCCTTTCCACAGCAAAAACAAATACCTCCTCTTCCCAAACCTAATAATATACTGCAGACATATCCACAAAGTGAAACCTCAGCCAACTCACTTGCAAATCAGTCATTCCAAGAAACAGTTAAGAATAAAGGGGAGTAAGATAGCGCAAGGAGTCTGCCGCAACGCAACCTGAAAGGTTTTTTCCATAACAAGACACAAGTTTTCCCTCTAAAACTTACGACTTTTCAGGAATACAGGCTTAACAGAACTGCAGACACTACCAGAAAAAAGGGCATTGATTTTCTCTGTAAAATAATTTTCCAGCATTTACAGGTAAATTAAACTTCTGTGGGCAAACCAGCTGTTTGGCCCAAAATAGCTACCTGAAATACAGAAGTGTAAAGCAGTGGAAGAAAAAAAATCAGCTGCTGGGAGCAGCGTGTTAGTAACGTAGCCTAGCAGCCAACAGCCAGTGTGTCCACGGGTTAAGAGATCACAGCCTCTATAATGTGACTGGGCTTGAAAACACAGGAGCACTTGCCTGATACCATGTATGTTCTTGATGGCATAACTTATTTCTCTCCGCAGTTCCTTCTCGTTGAATTCCATCTAGAGGAACAAGAGCATATGAGATCATATTAGGGAAGTTTTTAATAAAACAGAAAATATTACTTCTCCCAATGTAACAGGGAGATGGGCATGTTCAACTGGCAAAATATGTATTTCTAATTATGCTAAACAAAGCATAAGTATTTTAAAATATTTTAATGCTACGGCTACAGGCAGCAGGAAGGATTGTTGACAATTATGCACCCTTCCATTCCAGATATACCAACACCTAGAATGACTTTGCAGAGTTGACAGAATAAGCCAGAAGCAGGATTTGGAAGATGAAACTTTTTTTTTTTTTAAGCTTGGTTTCCTAAGTGGTGCAACTTCTGTGACTACGGTCTGTTTATCCTCCCCTTCCCATTCTACTGTTGGTCAACTAAATTTAAGAGGAGAGCGGTCTCAGTTATGAAGTTTAAAGCTTTTCTTTAAGCTTGTCAAGCCAGCTAGCTGGAGAGAAATTAGTGTTGTCACAAACAAAAGGGTCATTAACCTAAGCCCAACTGGCATCTGTTCTGTTGGACTGATAGTTGACCCACCACATTTAAACCTTGGAACCAGCCACAACCCTGCCCAGTTATTACCCAACTTAAAGTTAGGGGATGTCAAGGCAGTTGAACATTAAAACAGGTGGAAAAGAAGCTTAGCAAAAGTGTAAAAGAATGGGGACTACAGATACAGTAGAGTTCATAGTGAGGGGAAGCTGAGAATCAAGAGGAGAAATGTTTTCCAGAAACACCAAATTTGCTTCTGCACCACTTCCCACTACGAAAGTGTAGGACTGAAAGCTGGCTTTGGTTTAATGCGTTGAATACAGGAAGTAGAAAATACAGAAAATGGCTATTTTCCATAACTCTAATTTTAATAGGTACTTGAACACAACAACTTAAATTTACTAACTCCAGTTGTTTGCGTACCCCATCTAACAAGAAGGAAGATGCCACTTGTGATAAAACAATAAAAAAACATGGAAAATAGTAAGAACTGGGATTATAATTATATTCTAGCTCCAATATTTCATAATTCTTAGCATGTCTCGGTATCCAAAACTAGAAATGAAGCCAAATGTCTCAATTATAACTCCATGTAATTTCTTCCACAGTTAAGAGCATGTTCTTCCAATCAGACCTTATCTTGGCTTTACAATTAGCAGTATGAACATAAGAATACAGAAATAAAACACAAAGCACACCAGGAAGATGGATAAATACCTTCACTAGTTCAAAAGGAAAACGTTCATGGAAAATACGATTGATTTTGGCACCTCCTGAAAGTTCTAGTGTATCAACCTGATCTCCTGATCCTTCAATTCTTTTTTCAAAGTCCACTGAAAACTGCTGTACCATCCTAAATTTCAAAGCGGGGGAGAAAAAAAACCAAACAAACAACCATTTAAGCATGTCAACTACCAACTCTTACTTCAGTACTATGTAACCACCAGTGCCTATTAAAATACATTTAGGAATTGACAAAAGTACCTGTAACAACAATTCATTCAGTCAGGCTGCCAATCTATAAAATCCATACCTACACACACACCCCTACGCCCCTTCTCTCTCGCAGGACATAGCTCAGTATATTATTTTCTTTCTTCAGAAATGTATTTTTTAAAAAAATACTGTTTATTAAACTGTATATTTAAGTCAGCTACAAATACAGGGTAGCAGGCTACATTCCTGTTTTATCGGCGATCACAAAATTGTAACTGCTACCATTATTTATTACATAAATTTTTAACCTTTTTAGGAGAAGACAAAGTGATAGCATTCTTTTTAGTAATAAGCAAATAAAAGTCATGATGTTTAAATTACAATACTTACTGTATTTGAATAGAAAAGCACATCCATATTTAGATGCAGTTACAGAAATTGCAGACCTCAACAGGGCAGACCACCACAAGCAAAAATCTCCAATCTTATGGCAAAAGGTACTATTTGCGGAGAGCTTACTCCTCCACAATGACCCTTTGGTCTTTCTAATATCTTTCAAAATGATGCAGTCCAATAGCATGGTGTGAATCAAGCCACTAAGCTGATCCAGTGCCGGAAAATTTGGAAGAGATTGCTACAGAACTTACTTTCCCATGCCAAAAAGCTAGCCCAAGAAGCAGGATTAACACATCAACGTGACAGCTGTCAATACCACAAGCTCCAGCTTATACGGTTGTTCTTAGACTTCTGCAGCATAAGCATTTAGAAGAACATGCATGCAAATTCCTCCAGTTATGGAAGGTCCATGGATAGCTCAATTTTAATTTATTTAAGTAAATACAGGCATTTGGTCATAAAATTTGAAATGACAGTTTCTGCCAAAAAGTAACATTGCATATCAACTGTACATAAACCTGAGACACCAATATGGCCAGGTAAACAGAATTATAGAAAGAGCCTAAGTGTAGGGCCCCAGACTTCATTTTTTAAGAGGATTGCAGAAACTAAACATCATGTTATCGGATGAGATGAGGTAGATTTATTTTTTTTTTCTTACATGCCTTATGGAACTTGTTCTCGAGAATCGAAGGAGAGGGTTCCACTTATGTTACTTTCCACACCCCAAAAGAAAAAGGGAAAGTGAGGAGAATTTTTACCGAGAATTTCTCCTATAGCACCTACTTATAATGAAGGAATTAGAAAAAACTACACAGAGAAGTATCAAGTAGGATGGCTTAGGCTGAAATGGAATTCAACTCTTTTTCCTTTAGCACACGTTACAATCGTAGAGCACTAGATACCAGCAACACCAAACCATTCACACCACTTCATGTATGTGTTTCTAGCAGTTAAGTCAACAAATATGTAGAGTGAAAAAAAACCACCTGTGTTATACTGTCGTGGAAGAGTCAAAGCTCATGCCCCTCTGTTTTTGCAACCAAAACATCTGAAGGCATGAGGGATAGACAGATCTTTTGGACACAGATGTTACAAAAACAAGGAGTAAATTAGAGGCTTCAGGTGGCTCAAGAAAGCCTCTCTAGTTCAGGTGAACGTTCTCCCTTCTGAACTCCGACTTTTAACTAGAGAATGAATCCTGCCCAAAAAACTTCTGCATTTTCACAATCCAGTGCTACTAACGTCTATCCTAGAGAACTGAGAAGGCCGAAAACCTTTGAAATCAGTCAGAGTAGAAACGTGACAACAGTCATTTAAGAGAGAAGAACTACGTACATTTTACATCTCTCTTTCTTCCTTTAGGTGCATCCTCTTCTAAGAGGTAAATTTTAATCGCATATGAACATAGAAGTGGCTGCAGAGGGCTACAATTTGGAACATCAAGCACAGAATTCTTTGGTGTTTGCATATAGAATCCTTAACCATATCATAATCTTTAAATTTAAACCCATTATAAATAAAAAAAAAAAAAGCAAAAAAAACCTATACAAAGTGGAAAAGCAGACAAAAGACTAGACACTCACTGCAACAGGGCTTTTGTTTTTCTGGTTGGATCTTCTGGTCTGAAGTTTTTGTATACCTCTACTTCATGTTCTATAGAAAGCAGCTGGCTCTGGAGTTTGCTTCTGAAGGCTGGCAGGGTATCCCGAATATGATTGGTAAGTTGCTAAAAAGCAAATAAAAGTCCTTTTATACTGTTAATAAAGATGAAAGCAAGAGCACAACCATTTCCTTCTGACTGCCAAGCATATCAGCCATGAGCTGTGCTAGTTTACCAGTGTAGTTCCTTTTGATCTTTGAAGCAATGGACACTGTTAAAGAACAATAGGATATTCCTTTTGCACACGTATTATAAGTAGGTCTGAAAGACTCCTTTGTCCTGTCACTCACTGAGCCCTGTTACTACATAATTGTTTAGTTACATACAAAAAAGTTATACGCAATACACATGTAATTTGAAGTGACCTCTCATCACTCACCACTGATGCCATCACGCCCATTTTGCTGGTTTTCCTAACAGTGTTTCCCAATTCCCTATACACTTGTTCAGCATGACAACTCCTTTACTTTACAGCCACAAGGCAATGTGGAACAAGGAAGAAATTCTGAGTATCCACAGCCCATTGAGAACAGAGACAGAGGGAAGCGTAGACATACAGAGTACCTACTTGGCATTCTCCCACCATTAGGAAAAATCACCTCCATGTGATCTCTGCTCCCTTGTACAAAGTATACTAAAGGGAAGAGATTTTGCCCTTCTACCAATGATTATAGAACTTTACCTTTTTTTAACACTTGAATTTTGGCTGAAAAAGATTCTACCGCTCAAGACTGTCGGTTTTCATTTCTGAGAATACACCTGAAAGTACTGGAAAATATATTGAAGGAGAGTATAAAAAGGGTTATCAGATCTGTGTTTAACTTACCTCACTCACTTTTGCATCTGTACGTTGTAATGTGTTTGGACAGCACTATCGATGTCTTACCTGTGCCATAAATTTCTCAAGCATTGTATCCCTTCCTTGATTAAAACAAAGTGGACTTCTTGCACTATGCTGCAAACCCTCTTCCCAACCCCAGTCAGACAAGCTATAAATTAAGAATGTCATATACCAAGATACATAAACTCAAAATAAAAGTTGATCAGCACACCGACAGGCACAAAATCAAAAGCTGCAGTTTCCCTGGAGCACCACCTTGTGGATGCAGAGAAATTAAATATTACCTGAAACCACAAAGACTAATACTTCCCTCATATCTTACGGATGAAACTTATCTTCCCATATATAATATTCTACACACAGTAATAGCAACAGAAGGCCAGCAGGTCATACTGAAATAGGTAAATTTACGAAACAGTTGACAAAAAAGTTAATAGTACCTAAAATAATGTAAGTCAGGACAGATAAGACAGTCCAAAGGTGTATGCGGCCCATGCTTCGGTCTCAAAACTAAGACATGTGGATAAAGACACAAAATGGTGAAGAGAATTATAGACTCCTCCAGGTCTCCTGTAGGCAGTGTCTTCACTGGGACAGTAAGCTATGGATTTCTCCTCCAGGTAACTGGGAAACAGACCTCTATTTCCTGCTGAAGGAACTGGGATCTGATATGGTTTAGCATGGACTCATAGAAATAAAACAAAGGTTTGGGCAAAAATAAAGGTCGTGTGAACAAAGTGTTCCTATTACGATATTTGTCATTTATATCATTACTATACAGTACACTGTTCTATCAAAAACTATAATAAAGTGTAGATTTTGGAGGTTAAAGCATAGAAATACAGTGAAATCTCAGGATACACAATTTCTAAAAGTGTGATTTGTTTTTTTTTTCCTCTTAATTTCTAAATTTCAATTCTAAAAATCCTGTTAAACTAGAAGAAGTTCTGGCTGCCCCATCCCTGGAAGTGTTCAAGGCCAGGCTGGATGGGGCTTTGAGCAGCCTGGTCTGGTGGGAGGTGTCCCTGCCCAGGGCAGGGGGGTTGGAACTAGATGATCTTTAAGGTCCCTTCCAACCCGAACCATTCTGTGATTCTATGAATTAAGGAATAGGATGGTATACTGCCAAATCTTATTTTTTATGGGAGGGAGACAAATCTTATTTTTTATGTTCAGATTCAGTATTCAAGAGAACAGGGGAGCGCAGAGCGCAGAACTGACAGTAAAAATCAAAAACTACATCTCACAGTAAGTTTTCGTATGCTGCACGTAATACACAGCTTCGTTTATTACATTGTGAAAATTAGAAAGGTTAAAAGCAGGAAAGAATAAGTGAGGTTCGCGGGACAACATTCATTTTAATAAAGATTTTATATCAATCCTATCATTATAAAAGCTGCCTTTCACCACAAAGGCTTCAGGTTTTACCTGGTTTAGAACTTTTTGGAGATACGGTGTTCCCATCCGATCAGCCATGTGCCTATACGCTGGGTGGGAAAGAAAGAATTTCCTTTCTGCCAGAAGAGCTGCCTTTATGTCCTTCTTCCCATCAATGTCTTTCTGGCTTCTGTTTACAACACCAATATAACCTAAAACAAAACACAAAACCAATGCATAAGTCAGTGCAGCTGTTGCCCAAACTCCTGAATTCATATTAAATAGAAGTAGACTGCCTCAGTTCAAACAAAACTTTCCAATGTAGGCATTTCAGATATTGTTTACAAGTACTATACTAACCTTAACAGTGTTTAAATTGTTCATCCTGTTTATGTGTAACAGATATACTTCCTTTTAAATCACCGATTCAAACACAGAAATATCTCAAACTTTGGTGTACCCCAAAGAAACCACTTCAAAAATAAACAAACAAAAAAACCCCAAAACAAAAACCAAAACACACACACACAGAGGTCAAAGATAAATGATATATTAGCAAAATACAGAAAAATTTCTTCTGTTTTGCTGGACCAGTATGCTCCATGGGAGGAGATCGTGGTCTCATTAATAAATTATAACAAGAATCAGAATTCTTGATGTTGTTAACAGCACGAATAACTGCGGCAGTAGCTGCCAGAACAATCACACAGAAAATTTCTGGAAGGGGTCAAAACTTGGTTTACAGTGAGATTACCAAAGTTCTGGTGCTTGCTTCTGTCATATGCAAAGAAAAAAAGGTTCCTTTGCTACAAGCAGAAGCAACCTGGCACAGAAGAGAAAATTGACTAACAACTTGTGCGGACGTTTCTTGGTTCCTCTGGAATACGCAGTGTATTTTCCAGGTTGAGAAAAAAAATTATTTTACTTGCAGGATATTCTTAGCACAGCCACCTTTTATGTTTGCTGAATAGATAACGATAAAAGCTAGGAACTCATCAAGTCCAGCATAACCTCTGATTCACCTCCATGACTCCCAAACACCACCCTTATACAAACCACCATCTGGATCGCAAAGAATATAGGCAACTGAACATTCTCACCTCTACGAAGAGGGAGCAGTTTGTTTTCTAGAATTTCTCTTGCATCTGTCCCTTCATCCATCAGGTCCAATTTTGTGATCACACCAATCGTCCTAAGGCCTTATCGGGGTGGAGGCAGGAGCAAAAAGATAGTGATTTATATGCAGGAAGAACGATTAAATCTTACAATTATATCACAACAGATGTGTGACATTCTCAAAGCTTGTATCCACAATACCAGCTACAACTGCAAGTTATGGTATGTCTGGAAAAGAAGGGATCATCATTGCCAGTGCTCAAATCTCTTTAACAAGGTTCAGCATTCCTATGACATGACTGTAAAAAGTTTATGATGCAAGTATCCAGAAATCTCATCGGCACCACAGTCCGTTTTGCTAGGTACTACAAAAATTTCTAAATAGGCGTTGCCCCGCTTGCTTATAAGAGATAGTGACAAAATTTTAAAAATACATTTACAGCATCATTACCTCAATGATACTGAGCTAACAAACAGTTACTGTGATGTTGAAGCCTACGTGAGAATGTATATATACACATCGATATCATATATTATAAACTATATTTCACACAAGAGTTGGTCAATTACTTCCAATTACGTTATTACACTTGAGAACAAAAAGTGGTTACATTCAGTCATGCTTACCTTGAGGGTCCACTTCCTTAGCTAACTTCAGTGCATCTGAGTTGGCCAGATCAGTGTTAGCTGGAGTCACAGCCAGTATCAGACAGTTTTCTCGAGAGATGAACTGCATTATCATGTCTCTGATTTGTTGCTCAATATCTGGAGGCTGATCCCCTACTGGCACTTTAGTGATTCCCGGCAAATCAATAAGAGTCAGGCTTAATACTAGATGGAAAACACAAGACCATAAAACTGGTTAGCATACCAGACATGTCTAAAGAGGTCTACACATCTATGGCTGCAGACAAATTTTGGTCACATAAACCCCTATATAATTACCTTTATAGGTATATTAATATTGCCACTGGTTCAAACAAAATGCCTGACAATCTGAAGAGTACAATTGTTTCCCTGTTGGTCTTTCATCTCTGGATTCATTAGTATTATTTAATATTTTAAACATTACAACTGGCATAGGAGAATGATACTTATACTGAAAATCCTTGAAGGCTCTTAGACAAATGAACATGGCTTTCTGAGCTTTTTCCACCAACGGGAGCACCAACAACAGACGGTTCCCACTGCATCTTTCAAATCAACCCAAAACTGGCTGTTTTCCTTTTTTCTTTTTTTTTTTTCTTTTTTAAATACAGTTCTTCTCTGATCATGCATTCAACAGTGTCTCCAATTATGAAATTCCCAAAAAGTCAATAGCTAACATAACATATATAGCAAAACTGTTGTTAAGAGGTTTTGGGATATGTTGTTCTTTTGGGTTTGTTTATCCTTTAGACGAGTGAGAAAAATGCCATTCCTACAAAGGAAACACCAGAAGTATATTTGGCTTCTGGCTAATACAGACAACAGTTGCTGAACTAAAAGACTGATCCTAATAAACCAAAGTAAGAGCGTTAGGTAGGATAATTCTCACTTTCTCCTAGAGTCAGCATGTTCAACAAACAAGCTTTGAGGCAGGGCATTTAGTTCAGCTCCTCTCCAGTTGGCTATGCCACATCTGCAGAGCAGAGAAGGACTCAGGGGCGTATGTTCAGAGCCAAGGCTGCTCACGGTATATCAAAGAGAGGTTCAGCATCACTTTAATTACCTCTCCTCTTATTTTAATCTTTGTGTGCTATGATTCGCAATGAAGACATCAGATGAGGTGGCTAGAAAAATAAAGTGCTTCAACCACTTTTCTCCTGTATCCAAGACAGATTCAATGCAAAACATTTTCTCTAGATTGCCTTCATTAAATTGGGCAGATGGCAACCAGAGAAATAGCTTTGATCTATACTGGGGGTCTACAATCTACAACACAAAGTAGCTTCAAACACCATTATTGTCTAAACATGTTTTTAGTGACAGCGAACAATAAACATCCAATAGGGCAAGGAGACATAACGACTTTCTAGATGACTCATCAGGGAATCCATCTGGAGGGCAGCAAAAAGAAGTTTTGCCACTAAGTCTCCCATCTCCAAGTATTTGTCTTTACTAGTAAGCTACTAACTTAATGGTTTATGCACTGGGGGAGAGATTGGTTTCATCCTGACGCAGTGAGAATATTTTTAAATCATGAGAATGTTAAACGGGACAGAGAGTGAGCGTTCTGCCCAGCTCTAGTGGCAACAGCTCTCCACCATAGAGTGGTTTCATAACACTGGAGAAGTTGAGGATTCTTCCAGATATATATCCACTTTTGGTTCAACTTAATCTCAGAAGTTTTTTCATCCCAGAAGACTTCCTATCGAGCAATGAGAACACATACAAGAGGAGACAGCTAAACAGACAGAGCTAAAAAATACATTACACAACAGAGATATAAAGTAGAATGATTTTACCTACCATGTGGAGAGTATATTCTTAAATTAATAGGAATTGAAGAAATGCCTTTGTTCATTCCTGTTATTCTATCTGTTTCTACTTCAATTTCCTGACGAACTTCATCAAAATCAGTAAATTTCCTCCCTTTGCAGTGTAGAAATTCGGCATACTCTGTGAAAAATATCAATAGCAACTCTGCATGTCACAGGCTTATAGACTCGGACACCCACTTTGAAGCCCCTAGTATTCTTCAGATGTGTAAGCACAAAAGCATGTCATCATGGATATCGGGAAAGCATTATATATGAGCACATGCTACAGATGAAAACCAGCTTACAACAAGAAAGGTTAGTTAAAAAGTCAAGTTGACTGGATATGATTTACTGCTTTTATCTTTAGCATGTCATCTTCTGGAACAACCTGAAAGATTCAAATAGATAATGTTTAGATTAACAGAATAAGGAACAGATTGTGAATCAGATTCTGAGTTTTCATCTGATTACATTTGCCTGTAATACATCACTAAATTAAAGTAATTCAAGTTCTGTATCACGAAAGATTATTAGCATTTGTTTTCAAAATCTAACAGCCCCTGTTACACATGAGTTTAACAAAGGAGTTCTGTACGTTTTTAACAAGTTCATCATGAAAATAACATAACTTAAAAACACTGTAACGTTTTTAAACACAACTCCTCATTTCCTAAAGACTTCATGTAGTCTAAATCCAAACCATGCTTAAGAAGTTTGTAAAAGCTTTTATAGATACAGCTGTGATTTTGCTTAAGTGGGAGAACAACACAATGAATCCTAAGTCTTCAATATCATACAACTTGCCCTCTTACCTTAAAAAGGCATCAACCAGGAATCAGGGAGAGAGACAGTCTAATTTGTTAGACTTGAACTTGACACTAGGTCCCTGTTTCGACTCTTGAATCCAAATACTGATACTAATTATTGGATCCTTCTGAATTTCCTGCCCTAGAGGTGCATAACCAAAACCACACTTCAGGATTTTAAAACTGGAGTTTCTTCCTTCAAATGGGGCAAAACTGAACACAAAAGTTTATCTCACATAGCAAGGCTGCAAACAGAAATAATGACAAAAATGGTAATCACAGATACAAACTCACATCCTGTCCCCAACAAGGTCTAAGCAGTAGGACTGGAAAAAGGTTGGACAGAGTTGTGTATATTCATTTCATCCCACAATCAAGGCCTGATCTCAAAGTTCCATTTAGGCATTTCTTCCCTAGAAAACGTTTCTTGGTAAAAAGCCCTCAAACATCAATGCAAAGAGCTTGCTTGGTATTCAAAGAAAGAACAGCAGCTCAGGAGACCTAATCTGAGAATATAGATTAACGGAGGCCCTTATGTATCAGTACTGAAGTCTGTTTCTGAAAAATCACTTTATTATTATTGTTGACAGAGCTGTTTTAAAAAAACCAAAACGTTAAAACCACACATGAAATCATAACAACAGTTAAAGCAAAATAAAGCCAAAAAAGGAGAGGAGGGGAAAAACAAACACCAATCTTTCTGCCCTACAATGACATAATCCCCCCCAGGCTCAAAGTGCAAGGGACAGGGAAACCCACCCTTGTAAAGACAAAAATAATACATCTCTTATCTTAAAAATAAGGGGCCACCTAACAAAAACTTCCATCTTGCTTTTGACAACTTCAGAATTACAGAATATTTTATATTCCTTTTTAGCTCTAGCAGCAAAATGACAACGAACGGGATTATGCTTCATTGTCAACGCTTTATTAAAAAGAGCAACAAATATTCAAATATTTCAAAGTGAAAGATAATACGGTGCACAAAAAATATCTCAGTTGCTCTAGCACATTTCAGAACTCGCATTTGTAAAATCTGTCATCTCAAAGTTGGAAAATAGCTCCCTACTGAAAAAAAAGAGCTGACAAGTGGTTCTTATTTTGTCCCAGTTCTTCATGCACTGCTGCTGGCATAACATAAAACGTGTTCTTCTTAGTTACCTTTTTATTTTTCAGTGGTTCACCGGATTTTCTCAGAAAAATAATTCAAAATTCAATAATTAATACTTGGTGCCTAGTTGTAATCAGTTTTTCCTCTTTGTCCCACTTAACACTCAGTAACAGAAAGAGTCCCTATCTGAAATGGCTTCAAGGTAATTAAAATAAAAACGTTTACTGCTTTTTAGCTGTGTTTATATTTATCAATAGCTCATTCCTCCCAGTGACATCTGTGGTCCCACTAGTTCGGAAGGAATAGACTTTACAACAGTTCATAACCTGTGGTGCCATGCACAGACTACAGAATAAAAATTCAAATGAACAAGCGGCGCTTTGTTTTGCTCCTTCCAGCCCTTAGCCTGCCCTTGGCAGTGATGCCTTTAGCGAGACTGGCTAAGCACATGCTTTAATGCAATCTTCAGTTTTCAGCTTTCATACACAAAGGAATACTAGGAAAACATTTTATTTACATTTTTGTGCGAAAGGACATGAAGCCAGACAACAAAAAGTGATACTGCCTAACGCCTAGTTTTCAGAAATGTATTTTCTGTATAAAACTGAAGTTAGGTTAAGAGAAAGAACAAGTAGATAAAAAATGTAAACATTGTCTTTGCATGCAGAATACTTTTTTTTCCCCCCCAGACTCATTCAAAGCACCTTGGATAACACAGAATCAAAAAAGCTACCATAGCATAGTTCTCTTTAGCGCACCCAATCACAAGTGTCATGATAACTGATTATTTCTCTCTTCAATTTTGATTAAATTAGACAAAGCATACAAACAAGGGTTATGGGATAACATTTTTTAAAATGCTCCTCATTTTTCCTGTGAGTTATTTCTCCCTATGCTTTTATGATTTAATCTAGCACAATGTTATATTGTTATTAACAATAAATAGCCATTGTTCTTTTCATGCCATTTAAATTACATACGCACTTGAGATCTTTCATAAATCTGCCTCTAAGCTAAAGAGGAACAAGTTAGGTGCACCATGTGATGAGACATGGAACCGCCCTTAGAAATACATGAGATAATTTAAAACCCCTTACTGAATCCAAGATAAAAGACACCTACCACACCTTTATTTACAAGCCTGCTTACCCTGTAATAAAAAAATTAGACTGATATGATGGGGTTTTTTTTCCACTTGATGAATTTGTATTGGCTGCTATTCATCTCAAGTACCTTTCAGATTGTTAGTTAGTAACTATTTACAGATTTCTTTTTCCTGAAGGTGAACTTTGATTTTTCTGTCACTTTTCTTTATTATCTCTTTGAAGATGCGCAAATACAGAGCCATTGTCCAGTCTTTCAATGAGGGGATATATCTTTCCTGATGTCACTGAGCATCAACTTGGGATGAAGGAAACAAAACCTTCCACGCAAAACCACTTGTAAAACCAAGTATTCGTGGGTATGATTCATTAGTCCCACCATGAGCTGAAGCCCCTACCCCATAGTGTGCTGATGGGAGAACTGGCTGAGCCCTCAAACCCATGCTGACAGAGCTCTGCAGTCACTGCCGATCAGCTCAGGTGACTCCAAACACACACACAGACAGCAGCAAGAAAGATCTGCAGTCTCTGTAACCTTACGCTAACATCTTAGATCCAGGTTTCAGACCAGCAGCACTACCCCTCTTCAGCACATCAGTCCTATTTGGGTGATGAGCCTTTCCCTGTCTCAGGAAGGGGTCACCAGTCACTACAACCTCTTCCCCATGGCGATGTCACATTTTAGCTTTTGGGCTACGCACCTCCCAAATCTTTACTGGTGTCTACAGCATCCCTGCTTATCATGTGAATGAGCGGTTGTCAGAAGGTGGGATCCAGAAAATGGCAGCCACTGTCTTCCTTTCCTCTCTGCAAAGTGCCCAGTCCCTCCCCTATTACTGGCACTGTGGCAACTTTACAGTTTTTGTCTTTGAAGATCTCCAAATGCTTTCCTGCTGATGAAGTCTGGTAATTTCAGCTAACACAAATGATCTTCCAATCGAAATTATTTTTTATGATTTTTTCGTTTTCTGTAAGAGGATTCTTTTTGCCACCAGATGGCAATAAAAGATGGGTGTGCTTGAGGAGTAGTCTCACAACAAAAGATACTTGCATTAAAGCTCAGTAACTTCAACACAAGCAAGCACCTGCAAGACTTCATTAAAAAAAAAGTAATCAGAATGTCTTTTGAACTTTATGGTGATTTACTTTACTTTTTTTTTTTCCCCCCCACCCCTCCCTCTCCTCTAGCCAGTGCAGTAATTTATTGGATACAGGTCACATTTACAATTTCATTTGAAACGCAGCTAGGCAGTCCCAAAAGAGACTCAAAGTAGGATAGTCAAGAACAAGTCAGAGTCCTTCAGAGTATTGTAAATTATTTTTATCATCCATATTTTGACTTATTCTATACTACTAGGTATTTCTCACATTATCAAATTTGGAGGAAACTAGTCACAACGACTAAAAGCTGTCTTGTCAACCACAATATTTAATTAAAACCTTTGTCTTTACCTCCAAGATTTCAGCAGAGTGCAGTATCTGCATGGATGTGGAAGTGCAAATGGTGTAAAGCCATTTAGGAATTGCACTGTCCCCAGCAAAAAATGTTAGTGATTAAAGGAGGTCAACAGGTCATTACAAAGTAGTTTTGTACTAATTACACAGAATTTTTTAAAAAAGATAAAGTAAACAAAATTCTAAAAAAAATACTCCACACCTCATGAGATAAATTTCTTAATTGTTTTGTGTTACCTCTTGCATACTGGAATTTTTAAAGGGCATAAAGAGACCAGCTCTTTACCCAGCTGTGTCAGATCTTTCAGATGTTGGAGGGCCCCTGATAACTCCTCACTGTCAAATCCTGCTGCACCCTTCCTGACACGTCCAACTCTAATAATGAGTGGTTAAAGTTTCCTCTTGCTTGGGTGTGCACAAATGCCTCAGCTGCCAATCTTCATCCCTTAGTGCAATGACTCAAAGTTAAATGAAGCTTTAACCTCTTCCGTCAATCAAATTCACATTCCAAAAAGATTCTCAGTCAGTTCCAAAATGTTGCTAAAATATCTTGCAGTCATCTCTGCATGCCTACATGTACATATATAGAAAGTGCCGCCTCCCTCCCACGGAATACTATAAGTGTAAGAATAGTTACTTGTAAAAGAGTCAGGAAAGATCCTAGGACTAGACATCAGTTAAGCTTGCTACAGCAGCAAGAACCTGATACAGTCCTCTTAATTACTTTCTATAACATTTTAGATAATTATGCACTTGATAAAAATCAGTCCAGCATCTGCTTCCTGTAAAAGAACACTGTGCTTCTCTAAGCAGTTTTCTTTATTTTCTTTTTTTAAAATTAGTCCAGAAAGATAAAGGTGGCTTAAAAGATAAAAGTTATTCGGAATTTCACCACCAAAAACAACAACTACGGAACAAAGTTTAAAGAAAGTAACAAAATAATTAAAGCCTGCATTTTCAAAGGTCTTGGCATCTAATCCCAAACAAGAAACATACAGCATTTCCCACAGGGAGAAAGAAATATGTCTTGACATCCAGGAAACACAAAATTAGGCTGAAGCACAGTTCGCCAGAATTTCTAAAGTTTTTGTTGTGCTATTTAAGTTATAATGAAGAACTACTTTTCAGCAGAGAAGGTACTTACACAAAAACCTAAAGGCCTACCCAAAGCTAGTAATACTATGTGAACATATTAATTGGGAAAATACCAGAAAGAGAGAGAAGCCCTTTCATTGCCCCTTTAACCTGAGGACAATCATGATTTTACAAAATAGGGCAACACAGACAAGCTGGGTTAAGTTTAGGGTGGATGACTAGAAATAAGTATTTAACCACTCAAGATCAGAGTGTTCTGCATGCTCTATCAGAGATCTAAAACCAGATATGCAGAAGTGGCAAGTGTTCATATCTCCAACTGAAATGAACTCTATCTTTTATTATCTGGATAAAGCACTATAAGTGTATCACACACTTGAAAATCCTAAAGTTTCTAAGCTGAGCATACAGAAATACTGGGTTCCACAGTTTTTCCTTTCTCTTCCACAGTATAAACACTATGGAAAATTTCATAGAGGCATTAAAAATATGACTGTGCTGTACAAGCAGTAATTCAGGAAAAAACCTGCAGCCTAGGCCGACTGAAGTCTACCTTCCTGCTGAACAAAAGAAAGGCTTTTTAGGAAAAAAATGCGCAAAAAAAACTTACTTACACCTCACACATAGGGATGGACTGAAGTTCTGCAGGCAGCTTCTACTTTGTTTCTTCCCCAGTTTCATCACGTTTCATAATTTAAAGTGCACCTTTTATTTTTAAATGTTGTTTTGGATATTATTTCATTTCTTTTTACTATTTTAAGTGGAAGTCAGTAGTAAAACAGTGAATTTTGTTGCTTACATTAGTTCAGAAGCAGCAACAACAAAATAAAAATTGAATGATGGAAAACCGCAGCTGGTCTTACATGTGCTAGGGAACTGAGCTACACAACAGCAGATTAAGTGCCCCTTGGAAGAGCACAAAGTGGTGAATTCTGATGAACAACCTCAGTATGTCATATAGCTCAGATTATACGCATTCTGTATTCTTATTTTTGACCAGGCAAATACACACAAGCCTCGTTCTCCCCCAGTCTACCTTCTGCTCTACTTAGTGCAGTGAGCCCAACCAAAAAAGACAAGTCACGAAAACAAGCTGTGTGGAATCAAATCCGTGTGCGCTGGAGCAAGAGTTAAAGGTAGAAGTACAGCAATTTTGGTGTGTTAACTAATACAACTATAAAGCTCATCAAGAAATGAATAAATCAAAGCTAATTTCTAAAACACTTCATACGTAATAACGTTTCTCCACTAGTTCAAATTTGATCTTGGATTAAATTTACTATGTGCTCTAGGATTTAGATTTTACTGTTTTCCCAGACAGGACAATGAGATTAGATGGTCCTGAGCATGAAGTTTTGAAGCAGCAGGCCTTTGTTCCAGACAGTCTAGTTGCAACTATCTTCACACTGCTTAAGTTTTCCTAGAATTTTTTTTCCTCCTGCTGAAGTACATCAGCACTTTGTCCAGGCAATGAACCAAAAAGAGAAAGAGGTTACCTGTTTTGGCAGTGATGAGTTGCAGGACCAGTGGTCGTCTTGTTACAATTCCAGAACCTCGTGGAAGAAAATCCCTAGAAACATTTAAAAAAAAAAGTTACTACCCAGAAAGCACTGTCCAGTTACATAAGATATTGGACTAATTTGGAACCTCCTCTATACCTTCAGCTGCAATGAAAACGGAAAGTTGGTGGGGATGGATTTACATCAAACACTACTATAAAGTAGGGCTGTTAATTTTGGTTTGAGATAGCAGTAGGTCATTAGACAAATATGGATTAAAACTAAATTACTGTCTTGGGGCATTACCGATTCTCTTTCTTCATGACCATCATACATAACATCTCAAAATTCACCCTGCATAGTAGAGTACCTGAAGCCATGTCCACATTTATCAGCCTCTCTAAAATAAATGTGTCTTCACTGTATACTTGATTTGAAGGGGCTATGGACATATGAATACACATACTGTCACACACCACCCCAAAGCTCTGGACAAACCAAACTGGCACTCTGCACCTACTCTTTCAGACACTTAACTTTGGTAAGTTCAAATCCCCAAATAACTTTCCCAGCAACACATCCACCCAGAAGTTTTTGAGTGAAAGCTAAACAGTACAAGTACTCTGCAACAGTAGGAGTGGGTATCCTTGGACCAGAAAGCAAGCAATGAAGCAAAGACAACTCTGTCATATCATTATGCATCCTCACGATCCTTTCCATGCCCCCAAAGACAAGGAGGCTCCCTATGCAACTACAACTCTAGAAAAACTTTGAACCAACTGTTAGTTGCAAAAGCAATGATCAGAAACCCAAAGCAAAATAAGAGACTTCTTTTTTTTTCCCAGGATGTTCCCCAGATGTCATTCCTATTAAACTCTGACAAACCTTGAGATGAGGTTCAGTGAGGGGCTTTGAAGAGTGCTCCCTTCAAATAAGCATCTTCAGAGGAATAAAATTCAGAGGTAAACAGCCAGTTTCATAATCAGCTTAAGTGCATCGAAATCCACACTTTTTTCCTGCCTTAGCAGGGATGCTGAATCACTTTCTTGCCTGCCTTAGCAGCATTGCTAACTCGCCTCTCCAGCTCAAGTGAAAAGCAATGCGGCAAATGGTTAGGGTATGAATTTTCAGTCAAATCACAAAGCCGATCTGGGTGACCATGTCGTCACATGTGTGTTTGGCCAGGTCGGGGAGAAGGACAAAAGTGTCAAAGGAAGAAAGATACAGCCCTTTCAGCCCTTTAGACGGAACTGCTTAGATGGGTTTGCTCAAGCCACTTGAGAAATCAGATTTCACCTATAATCTTTGCATATCTTCATACTGACCTTGTGCTACAGATGCCTGATTTTAGTAGTTCCTTTAAGGCAGCACACAAACCTATAAGGTTTAAAACAAGCCTAGAAAGTGCATCTATGAAAAATAAAACACACAAATATTTCATCAAACGTCAGGATATTATTTGTGCACATCAGAGGATATTAGGTCTGATGAGTCCCAGGTCAAGACAGGCTCAGGAATGCAACAACAGTGAACCTCCTGCCACAAGCACCAACAAGGCGACAAAGCTTTGGGCAGCCTGCAGAAAAGAAATACGGCAACTCCACTCGTGACATAAGCTCTGAAGATTTCCTTCCCAATCTAACATCTAGACATAAAAAAATAAAAATTAAAAAAATCACATAAGCAAGCAGTTCTAAGGCTCTGAGGAACAAGACTGACTGTCAGCTGTGCCCCACATGGCTTTAGAAGTCCCCAGCATTTTGAATGAAACAATGTTAATTTCTGGATAAAATAAAAGTCTCACTGTCTCAGTACCTGGTTAATGTGTGCTTACAGTGTGATTACTCTGCGAACTAAAGCTAAAGCCCACCATAAAAGGAGAGGCTGTTCAAACGCAAGCTAGCTCATTAACTTCTATAGTCAAATACAGATCTGCAGGCAAAAGTACAATTAGGCATTCAAGTAACCTCTAAAACAAAGATAACGCAAAACATCATGCGTGCTGATTTATATCTGCTGCGATGTTTTACAACACTTGAGATGTTTTACAAAAGGATACAAGAACTATCTTAGAGAGATGCTAAAGGCCTTCAAAAGGTCTATCACAATTTCAATACCTACCAGTGGAGAGAAACCTGTGTCTTGGTGAAGTGTCATCTACTGATATTTTTTTATGGGGAAGAGGAGAAAATTTTAGTAGAAACATATTCATTTCTCTGTGTGCAGTGACATGACAGTAGCCCAGGATGTAGAAAACACCTATTGAGACGAGAGTTTCATACTTTTGATTTTCAAGCATTTCAGATCTTATTTAAAATAAATAAATAAATCATTTTTCCATCAAGAAGCTAAAAGGAATTGCCAGTCAGGACAAACTGATCACACAAAACAAACTAGGGTCCTCTACAGCACCACATGAGGCAGTAAAATCTTTCTTCAGGGAGTCAAAGGCTGAAAAGACTTATTGATTTTCTGCTTCAGACTAAGCACATTCAGAGATAAAGAACACTGCATTAATGCAACTCCTAGTTACACAACATTGACCTTCCCTCAACAGCAAAATTAGAAAGAAACGAACAACACCAATTTTGCTTCAGAACGTTCTCTTAAGTCCAAAATAGATGGCATTCAATAACCCTCTCTAACAAATTGAACTATTGTCAAAAAGTCTATTGTCTGTTCAAGCAAGCACCAGCAAAGAGAGGTTCCTGCTTGGTGAGATGGCGAGCTATGTTGATCACATAACCAGCTAAACAGCGTGCAGCAGAAGGACATAAGGCTTCTGCTTCAGATGTACAGTCTGAAGAGGAAAAAATGACAAATAATGAGGATAAAAAGGGGTTCATGGGGAAGAGTTCAGGAGAAGACTTCCTTCACTCCCCGCCCCTTAACTACTGAATGTGTATTTTACCTCTATGAAAGAAACATCGACCTCAATTAATATAGCTGTCCTCACAGAAACAGGGAATTTTTTTTTTTTTAAACATTTGAAATTTCAGCTTCAGCCACAAGGCAATGGCATCTGTGCACTTTCTCTGCACAGCCCAAATCATATGTTACAAATAAGTACCTAAACTCTACTTCTAGAAAAAGGCGGTTCTTCAAACACACACACAAGTGTAAGTCAAATCTAAGACATAACTTGCACTTTTTCAGGAAAAGCAATATAGTACCACATTACAATTCTAGCAGCAAGGCAATCATATTAAAAACTGTACAACTGCTTCTGCAGAAATGTCTCCTTTGACATCCACAAGACAGGATGCAGGTCTTCTCCCCCTCACCTTTATATGGAAAGCTTTCTATGCAGGGTTTGCCAGTGGTGCAGAAAAAAAAAACAACAGAGTATTAGGAACTGCCCCACACTCTCATTTTTTCCCCAAAACATCTACCTAAATAACTTTTTTTTTTTAAAGACAGAAAAAAAAAAAAAAGCTTCAGTAGCAAGAAATACAACAGGACTGAACATAGCCAAGTTACAAAGGATCCTTCTGACCAAACGGATGATGTCCCTCGACATCCTGGCGGCACACTTAATGTTATTTAAAGGACAGGTTTGAGAGCTTTCCAAACCTTTTGGTCAGTTTGTACAGATAAGTTTAGTGAGCACTGGGAGAAGAATCACATCAGAGTTGAAGCAGCTGCAAAGAAATCCATCTAGAAAACAGGACACGCCTGAGAATTTGAGGACAAAGACAGAGAAAAGGCTGTCTTCTGCGGTGGGGTAGTGAGCCTCTGAGTACCTGCGTGCACAACTGCAAGATTGCTTAACAAGGTGCAGGAAACAAGAATGAAACTCACTGTGCGAGAATAAAGCCGGGAATGAATGGTATGCTCCTTAAAAAGACATGCATCCTACATTAAGAATCAAACTACTTTTACATCTTTCTTTTATATGATTATATATATTTTTATATTTATTCTTTTTTNATATATTTTTATATTTATTCTTTATTCTATATTATTATATAAATAATATTATTATTTATTCTCAGAATATTTCCAGCAAAAGGTACTCTGCTGACACCAGCTATACCAGCTCAGCAGCAATGCTGCTGCGACATGACAGTTTGGAGACTGGCAGCAAAGCCTGTCCAGTGATACCTAGCCGGTACTGAATATATCAAATGCAAATAAGATGCAAGAAACCAGGTTACCCAGAACACCACTTCAATAACTCTCCAAACTTAGAATGCACTCATCTGTTAAAATACCATTAACTATTTTCAAGAGCAAAATATTTTCAGAGTCAAAGAATTTTTACCCTAAAAACTATAAAATTACTCACATCTTATTGCACAACATAAACTATACTGTCTTCGCTCTCTAATACAGCCCATTTCCAGTATCAGAGATCTGGACAAGCATACCTACTAAAACGATTGTTTAATGCCTAAAGGTAGCAGATATTAGTTTGAATATGACTTGCTAAAACCCAGGTCTCAAAAATCGATGTCACAGGATGGTGAAAGAAGTTACAATGGCCATACCAACACCTTAGCAGTTTATAATAACAGGACAGTTAGGGATCTGATCTTTGCTACAGTAGACAACTTTACTGTAAGAAAATTAAAAAGAAAACAAAGTTCATGTCTCTGTATGTTGTCTTTCCTTTGTCTTACCACCCTCTCTGACTGACGGTCAGAAAGCAAATAAGCTGAAAAAGTAATTAGACAAATCCCACAGAAGTCTCCCACAGAGTTCCACAGAAGAGATGGGAACACGTTTTCAAAATTCAGAAAGGGCAGAAACCATAGTAAAATGCTGTCCTAGTTTCAGCTGTGGTTTCTTTCTAGTGGTTGCTGTGTTTCAGATTTGGTATGAAAGGAATGTCAATAACGCATATTGGTTTAATTATTGCTAGGTGATGTTTATACTATTCAAGGACGTTTTTCAGCTTCCCATAGAAGCTGAGAAGGAGCATAGACAGACCAACGGACTGGCCAACGGAATATTCCATACCACAGACATCATGCTCGGTGTATAAATGTGGGTTGGCCGGGGGGCAGGAATCCACGATCACTACTTGGGACAGGCTGGGCAACCAATTCACCAGGTGGCGAGTGTGACTTGTGTTGTATTACTTAATCTTGTATAGTCTTCTACCATTAGTATTAGTATTATTGTTATTTTCCTTTTTCTGTTATTGATTGATTAAACTGTCTTTATCTCAACCCATGAGGGTTTTTTCCCCCCTTTCCTTTCCCTTCCTTTTCTCCCTCTTCTCCCTACCCTTCTTGGGGGGGGTGGGGGGAGAGGGAGAACTGCACCAGCGGATGCGTGATCCTAGCTGCCAGCTGGGCTTAAACCACAACAAATGCTGAAAAGCAAACTAAACAGGGGCTCCTTCAGCGAGGTTCTCTCATTATAATGCAGGACTATAGCTTACAAAGAAAAGATCACATAGCAAACAAAATATAAACCTAATGTGTTCCAAGGGGATTTGCAGGTAAGGGAAGAATTTTCATTTAGGAGCTCTCCAGCACACTAGAAAAAAAAAAATCATTATTTTTAAAAAAGAAAAAAAGATAAAGACCAAACAGAAGAATTCCCAGTTTGCGTGAAGAGTGATGATGCATCATCACCACTTAAAACTTAAACATGGTTTCAAAAAAGTAACTTAAATCTGCTTAACTTTGCCAGTATAGTACTGAGAAATGTTCTGCACTTTGATCAGTTACACAGTCAGTATTATACAGGATAACTGGTGATTAATTCATATAAAACACAGGGGGAATCCAGGAAATCAAATAATGGAGGAAAATGTCAATGATTACACAGTAACTGAATTAATTAAAGAGCTAGGAACAAGTAAAACTGATAGTGATGAATTGCCAAAAAAAATCAGAAGTCCCTCCAAAGATAAAGCCTCCACATTTTTCACAAAGGGTAGAAACAAAACAGGCTCAGGAGAAGACTCATAGTTCTCTTACAGAAGAGAACAAATGACCCATCTATATCTATTTCGTTTTGCCAAACAATATTGATAATACTACTTATAAAACCTTCCCTAAAATACAGAAAGGCCATATTCCATGGGCTGCTCATATGAACAACACTGCTGCAACAGCATTCCATGCAGGCCTTTATTCCCAAGATTTACCAAGGACTGCAACGCAGCTTCAACTGCAATAGGAAGCAGTTATGCCAAAAGTCAACAGTTTTCCTGGGCTTTTTTCCAACACAGTGTTTATTGTTTTATACAATTCCAGCCTGGCACACTTGTAGCGCTTGTGGCTGCTGAACGGCTGCATCTTGTGCAAAAGAACGCACTGTTTCACAGCGAACATCTACACGTGCCTGTACCGCCAAGCATCTCCCAGTTTGGTGGCAAACGTACACTGGACAGAAGGGCTACAAAAAGCTTTCACTTTTATTGCATTTATCATATTTATCCTCAAAGTGCTACAAAAGAACAAAACAGAGAAAAGCATGGTCCAAGTGTACACCTACAGATAAGAGGCATTAACAATTTCTAACTTCTTTCCTTCTAACTTGTTTCTAACAGTTCTTTCCTCAGGTTCACTTTCTAAAACCCACAAACCAAACCCAGCTAATTTATAACAAAAGAACTCTTAATTCTAAAAAAAAATACATCTGAAGACCTGTTTTGGCAGGCATGTTCTTTCTGTCTCACCTGCTCTTGCTCCTGTGCTCACCAACACCACGAAGGACCCAGCAAGTAGATCCTTCACGTGCTTTTGCTCATTACAAAGTGAGGTATGTCCAAGCGATGGGAAGCGTACTTTGCATTTAAACAGACACTTTTGTAGGAATTAAATTCATAATGTCAAGTGAAGTACTTTCTAAGGGAAGCTTATCGTCACTGACACTAGACATCACTGTATTTATTCTTCCTTAATGGCTTTGGAAGCACAATTCCTCTACCCTCCAAATGACAGTACAACGATAACCCTAGGACACATTTTCAAGAAGTCTCAAAAGCTTTAAGGGACTATCTCTATTGTGCTTTGATGTTCTCAAACACACACCTTTTTGGTTGGTTTTTTTCAGTGATACAGTAGTATACATCACTTTCTACACCACACTGGTATTTGGCTATATATGCTGTTCCTCATTAGCTCAAAGTACAGACACCAATTCTTATTATCAGTCACCACTTGATCCCTCACCTCCTTTCATTAGTTACAGAAGAGTAAATGCTTTTTGTTTGGGCACAATGTCTGTCAATCAAGAAAGTCTCCCACAGCTTTGTTCAACGGCTGCAAAATCTCAGCCTAACATAAAAGGGCTTACAAGAAGATGTACAAAATAATTAATCCTCTTTATTGAAGACCAATGATACCTATCACAATTAGGCCTATTAGGCAAGCTAAAGCTAAATGCATTAAGACGCTGTGGATTTTTAGTGATCTCTGATATATGAGCTCCTAAAGCTCTATAACATTCTTTCCAGGGTTTTTTGTAAACCACACAGCATAGATGCTGGCATCCTTATCATGACACTTCAGTGCTTAGTTCAAGTCCTCTAATGAAGTTTGGTCTCCGTTTGCAGTAATCATTCTTTCAAGGTAAATCTTCCTTCAACTGAGAGATCGTTTTAATTAACTCGCTGAATCAAGATGCAGTCCGATACCCAGGAGTAGTAACTACACATTGCACCCCATATGCAGTTTGGGCATGTCATTAGGGGTGAGCAACTGAGTATTCAGACATCCTAGGGCTGTTAACTACCTCTTCCTTTCAAGCAGAATGGATAAACTTGGTGTCTCTGAAAAGCCATTTTCCAACCCAGCAGTGTCCTTCATCACCACTGCTGAACTACTGGAACCGAACAGCCAAAGCAGGGACACCCCAATTATCCCATCCATCACTTTCAGGTAAGCACACAAGTTGAATCAAGAATAAAAATAATAATAAAAAAAAAATAATAATCTTGAAACTTTTACACAGCACTACAACCTAGCAGCCTAAAATGTCCCTTTGGGTCTCCCTTACCCCACTCCTTTATGGAGTTGAGACCAACTATACAAAAATCCAGAGGGGAATGGTACCAAAAAATCCAGACAGACAGACCTAACCATGGGAATATGGTAAGTGTTGACTCTAAAGGTGAGAAATAAGACGCTTTTGTACAGCCCTTGAAGAACTTCAAATAAGATGGCAAGGGATTTCAGTCACACTAGCTGGGCACCTCCATAACAACTGAGTTCAGTGACAATGCTTAGGCACCACTAAGGCAAGAAAGCAAAGCTTGAGATTTCTTCTTTGTGCAGAAGACTGGAGACAGAGCAGGCTTAAAAACCACTGTCATTATACTTCTCTCTTGTCTGGAAGATGCTTTCTTTAAGTAGCAGCAGCATTTCTGCTCAACATGCAGACAGAAATTATTACATCTCCCCCATTAAAGTAAACATTAGAGGGCTATGAGAAAATCAGTGCCAAAAATTACACTGTGAAGTCTTCCATTAAACATGACTGGAGTCAACACGTTCTCCAAAGTAAGGGACATTTGAACAGAAGTTTAAGTAGGCACAAACCATTATTAGTACCCCAAATCTACTGTCCTATTTTGGCAGCAGAGTCCCTCACATTGCATTTCTGCACAGAAAAGACAAGCCTGTTCACTGAAGCAGAGAAAGAAGATGCACTTCCTAGTATTATGAAAAAAATATCTTTTACATGAAGGAAAGTTTTAAAGTCTCGATAATGTTTATGGGACTGAGAACTTGCCATACGCAGCTATGAAAACTTGCCAGGCAAAACCACGAGAGTGGTAAGATGAACGGTGCTCTGTTTGTGGTGATTATGCTCGGGCTGTAGGCTTGCTGTATTAACAGATCGGGAAGCTGCCAATGTGCAGTCTCGTCAGCAAGCCACTGTATGCACGATGCATCTGTCCTCCCTGGCAGGCATCCAAAACTTTGCTGCATCATCCTAATTCCATTTGTGAAAATGCCCTTTTTCCTCTTTCTCTTTTAAGATTTTACAAAAGCTTCTGCTATTTCCTGCCCAACGGTGCTCTCCATCAATTCCAAGCAGGGGGGTGGGAGAGGAAGAAACCACAAAACACAAAAAAACCCCAAACCAACAATTCTCAGAATTTTTGTGTTGAAAAGAATGAAGCAGACTTTGCAGGACAACTGTATTCTCTCTAATCAGATATGTTTGCTCTTAGGAAAGAACTAATTTGCATAGGATGTTGGTGCATAAAAGCCCATCCATTCTCGGGATGAATACTAATGCAGCAAGATTTTGTATCTCAGTACAAGAGATGAACAACAAAAATTCTTTACTCATTTTAAATTGTTGTCAGTGCTCTAAATAGAATTTGGATGTTTGTTGGTTTGTTTTTTTATCACTTCCAGCTGCCAAATACTATTAACAATGTTTCTTTAAAAAAGATTTGAGTAAAAAGTTTTCCTCTGTAATATAATCAGAAAAAAAAAATCTGATTGCAAGGATCAGAAAGAAAGCATCTCCCCAACGCTGCAGGCGTATCAGCTACGTGAAGCTAAATACTATGTAATTACTTGCATTTAGCAAATAATTCACTTCTGGATACACTGTCATGATAAAACTTTTAGGTATTGCAAATTTCAGTGGTGTCATCAAAAACCCACACAAAATAAGTCCCTGCCCTTCCTCCCAAATCACACTGGCCTGAACTCATATCCATCAAGACAGACTTCTTAAACAGTGGTATAGCATGCAATCAGTTATGACACGTCCTAGTCAAGCCCCAAAAAAACTTTGCCTCTTCAGAAGCATTGTGAAAATACATTTATCTCTTTTGTGGCGGACAAGGTGTCAAACCACACGATTACTTGTGTTAGTACAATACAAGCCATTTTAAATTATTTTGCAGAGCTGGAACATAACTGGATTCAACTCTTCTACTGCCTCCAGAATAAATATACAATGGGAACTGCAGAATAAAGCAAGCCTGAATTTGTAGAGAGAAAAACAACTACAGAAGAAACAGGGCAGGGAAGGGATGTTTCTAAAACAAGTGATCCAAGTGTCTCAAACAACTTCTTTTCTCTAGCCGTTTTATCCTTTTTTACCTGCCTATTTATCCTGCTTTGAGCCTGTACTATGTGCAAATGAACATATTGTCATGACAATGTAAAGTCTGTTTAGCTAAATATTGAAATATAATATCAGTCATGATCCCCCATCTCTCCTCTCACCAGAAAGCGAATTATTACCACAAGAAAATTTTATACTAAAAGTCTGACCAAAACAGTGCTTTATGCTGCTACTTCCCAGAACACTAACAAAGTCATAAAGCTGGAAGCCTCAGGGCAGACTCCTAACTAAAGCTTTCCAGACTATTTCCCAGATCTGACGGACATTGGGGATCTTCTGTCAACATTTGTTTAGCACCTGAACAAATTAACAGGTGAGCATGCAAAGGCACAACACTGCCTCTGATGGATTATGCTAAAATTTCTTCAGCAGCTTCCAGCTCGGCTGCTGAATTGGTCTGCAGCACAGTCCATTTCATCCACTGTCGTGCAGCAGAGGCTAGAGACGTCTACAGTTGTTCTCGTGCTTGCCACGCAGAGTCCTGCCTATTCTCTGCAGGTGAGTTACACAGACCATTTTAGAGCATCCTCTATAGCTAAGCACTACTGAATACATGTGTACATTTTTAGGCATATGCACTGCACATAGTAAACAAAGTACCGAGTGCTAAAGATTAACCTAGCTTTGATTATATCACCTCTGAGGGGAGAAATCTAGCTGTATTACAGCAAATAGTAAACCTCCTGCATATCTGAAGAATGAAATGTCGGTGATTTTGCAAGGAAACTAGGATGCAGAAATACTATGCTAGGTATCAAATTAAAAGCATAACTTCCACATACAGATTATAAAAGCCGACACTATCACTAGACGCTTCAGTTGAAAACCTCTCTTATCTACAGCTACAGTCTCCTTTGCATCCCAGAGGCTATCACAGACAACAGTACTTGGCAGTACATCAAAGCCCAGCACGCAGTTAAATGGGATTTTGCTTCTTTCTAGTTCAATAATGCTGCCTTGTTCATCTCAATGCAACTTGCTGAAGAAAAAGACGCAAGGTCACAGTTAAATAATGCTCATTTCCTGTTCTCAGCATATTTACGCTACAGGCTTTACACTGCAGACACACAGCATTAAACGGATTCCCAGTAACCCGTTACACACAAGCACAGCAAACAAGGGGAGTTCACAGGCTTCTATTTACTAGAGGCCTTATTCTGAAATGCACTGTTTAAAAAAAAAAAAATAATAAAATAAAACCAAACACCAAACCCAGAAAAAGCAAAAATGGCTTCTGTCCCTCTGTGCTTGCAATCTAGGCAGACATTGTTTAAGAAACCCATGAATACTTAACATAATATCATCAATTGGCTCACTGATCAACTATCCATAGCAAGCCACAAACACGATCTCTCTCAACAACTAAGCTGTTAAAAGGCACAAACTAAACACCAGCAAGGGTTTCTTTTTGGGAGGCAGAAACACTGCTATGTCTCAGCTGTCAAAGCAGAATCCAATACTCAGTTTTGGTGCCATATAGGTATCTAAAGCAGGCATCACGCAAAACAGATAAATGCATAACAGCAACTTTTAGACTACAATCACAGTTATCCCACACTGATTTTAAGATTATATGTTAGTCTCTTCCTTTAGAAATAGAAGCAACTTAAAGGAATAAAAATCTAAATCCTACATACAGTTAAGACAGAGTAAAGACTCCAGGCATATATATGTGGATACAGATGCAGGTGATGTTTAAAAACCAGTTTGAGGTCATACAGTAAATCAGTGGCAGAGAACAGTGTCCATACCTGTAGTTCTCTGCTGCAATCCATAGCAGCATCACTCCCTATGTTTTCAGGTGAATATCCAAACAATCATATTGTTAACATGTATTTATCTAAACTGGAAAGCTTTGTTTTCTATTTTATCTACAAAGGCAAATAACATGCGCTTGAAACATTAGTAGGAGCAATGACCATCAACAAACAACAAGACAACAAAGGTGCTTGTTATTTGTTGATTTCAACACTACCAAATCGCAAGTGTGCACTCCTTCCTGAAGGCAGCGAGTATCAGGATTTATAACACTTTACAAAAGCCTAAGAGAGTCAGACAATCTGTTCAATTTTCAGAAGTGTCTCTGTATTAAGAATCAGTAAAGTTTAGATGAAGTTAAGTGGATGCCTATGGTCTGAAAACAAAACAAAACAAAAAAATAGAAAAAGGAGAAAAAAACCACACACACAAACCTCTCATTAGATGATTATTCACCTTTAAAAATGATCAGAGGTGTGCAGTCACCTTGATGGATTGAACTTCCAGTAACAACTGCCACTGAATTTGTAGCACTGATTTCTCAGAAGGCACTCAAGACCAGACAGGGTTTTTTTTGAAGGACTGCTTTTTGCGGCGTTTTGAGGTTTTTCTGAAATCTGTGTCTCAGGCTTCAAATACTGAGCTTGTGTTCACTAAGTCACTACAATACCCTAACTTTATATAGTATGCCAAAGACCGTATGTATATGTATTCTCGATTTTATTACTTATCGATTTAGCATATCTGTAAACTGCTTGCTACACGGAACTTAAATGCCAAAATATAGGTCAGGGCTCCCTATAATATGCCTCATTATGGAGTACAGCTTTTCTTAAAATCAAATTAATCATTTCATTGGTAAAATTTAAATAACAGAAATAAGAGACACAGATCCTCAAAACAGTTTTAGAGGAAAACTTTTACTTTACATGTGGGGGAAGAAAAAAATAAAAAAGAGTCAGCACATTTGTTTGCATGTCTGTTTTTGACTGCACGTTTGCTTTACTTTGCATATATCAATTCTCAAGACTTGATATAAAAATGAACTTAAAATCCACATCAGAGTTACATTTAAGGACAAAACTAGGCCATCTATATCCCATCTAAATGGCCAAGTTTGGTCTTCAACCTCTAATTGTAAAAATGTATTTGGGAAAAAAAAAAACTAAATGAGCCACTGTCTCTCTTGCTGCTGTTTCTATTTAATGGATTAGCCAGAAACAATTCTTGCTTTCAGCGCACCAGAGTATTTTGATAACTAGACTAATACACTCAATACAGCTGTACAATGGCTTAATTAGTCAGGAAAAGGAGTGGCTGATTCTGATTTCCAGAAGATCCTTAAGATTAAAAAAAGAATACCCAGCACCACATTTCAGTTGTATCTCTGCCTGCTTAGCTTTTTCATGCCTGTTTCACAAAAGAGGAGAATTTCCTGTAAAAAAGTTTTTCTGACGAAGACTATTAACTAAAATAATAAAATATCTGCACCAATTTTAATTGTTATCACCCCCAGGAAACATGCAATTTAACTGTGCGTCTACTTTCTTTGGAAAAATTCTCTGCTTCAACAGCCAGATTTAAAGTCCTTTCTGTTCCCCTAATGACTCAACGCAGTCTTTTCACAACCACCATCTCAAGGAAAAAGAATGAGCTGAGCTCACAACGAATCATAATTTCAAAAAAAAAAAA
>VYZM01015420.1:233687-251270 GCA_013398915.1 Dromas ardeola
GCGGCGCCAACGGCGCGGGGCAGGGTGGGGTGGGGGGGTCGCGTTGCGCTGAGGGGGCGCCGTGCCCGCCGCCTCACCTGGAGACGCAGTTCTCCAGCACGGAGCTCTTGCCGGCGCTCTGCCCGCCCACCACGGCGATCTGCGGCAGGTCGAGGTGGCAGCTCTGCCCGATGGAGCTGAAGGCGTCCTGCAGCTTGTTCACCAGCGGGATCAGCTCCTCCATGCCCCGGTTCCCCATGGCGGTGGCGGGGAACGGGACACCCGCTCTCCCGGCGGCGGCGGCGGCTCCTCCTCACAGGGCCCGCGGCGGCGGCGACCAAACTNCTGACAGGTAACACCGGCGCACTGCGCATGCGCTCCACCCCCCAGCCGGGGGCGGGGCCTCTGCTGTGAGACCACGCCCCCTCCCGGTGAGACCACGCCCCGTCCCGGTGCAGGGGTGTCATGGCTGAGCCCCGGGAGCCCGTGATGGTGGTGGTGGGGGGTCCCCTCTGCCTTCCCAGCGGTGGCAGCGGCCCCTCCACGGTCAGAGCCTCCTGCCGGTCACCGGCACAGGCCAGCAGCTTGCAGGGAGCACCCCATAGGGTGCTCCCGGCAGCCTGAAGCCTCCGCTCACCCGTTACCCACCCGCTCCACTCGAGCGGCAGGGTGGGCCTCGTCCCCACACGTGGACAAGCCAGCCTCGGCGCTTTGACCATCAGGCATGAGGACCACGGCTCACCCAGGTCCACACAGCGACCCAGCGGGACAGCCGTGCAGCCCCTCTGCCCCGGGAGCCCCAACCCCAGCCGGCCACCCTGTCTGCCTTGGCAGAGAGGGACGTGGTGTCCCCCACGAGCCCCCAGCACGAGGCTGTGACCAGCCGCACCATCCTCCAGCACCCAGCGCCACGGCAGCCCAGAGGTTCGTGGACACCTTACTTCCGCAACTTTGGCACCAAACCGGGAACAAGGCCAAACTGGGAGCACTGGGTTGCGCTTGCTGGCACAGGACCTGGCAGGCAGCTGGGTTCAGCACTTCCCAATCTGCCGAGCAGGGTATTTTGGAGCAGTCCCGCTGGCCAAATTCCTCCCGCCTGTGATGGGAACAGGAGCATCGGGAACCATGATCCATCCCCGCGGCACACAAGGGCCCCTGGCAAATGGCACTGACGCTCAGCCACGGGCAGGAGTGCTGCCAGGGGCAGACACACATTCCCCAGAACCGTGTCAGGGCAGGCCCAAGAAGCCGGGTCCGGCAGGGCTCAGGGAACAGGCTGGGAAGCGATAACAAGGTCAGAGCCATGTCAATGCAGTGGCTTCAATTAAAAACGCATGCCGAGGCTGAGCTAAAAGCACGGGCGAACAACAGAGATGAGATTTATCTGTGATTACTGGCCACAGTCACAACACAAAAATATCCAAAACAGAGGCTTTGGAGTCCTGCAGCGATAAAAGTTATCCTCGGTATTAAACCAGACACCGGCCTCGCTCAGCATGAAAAGCAAAACAAAAGGGAACTGCGAACATCCCGCGGGCTGACAGATACTAACGATCTGGAGGATTATCAAAACTTCTTGGCCAGAGCTCTCAATAAGTGTAAAAAATTACTCTCTACAACAGGCTGACTTCTAACCCTGTAAACAAATGAACAGTTTGCTTTAGCTCCGGCTAAAAAGTTTTTAATCGGCGTAACGCAGAGACAGCTGCTCTAGGAGTGGCTTTGCCGCTGCGGTTAGCTCACCCCCCCCAACATCGCAGCCTCTGGGAAAAGCCTTGCAATCATTTCTACCTAGATGGGGCCTGGGGGTTATTGACATAATTATGCCAATTAGCAGCATGATTATTTTTTCCCCCCCCCCACTCCTGAGTGAGCGGGCTGTGCCAGGAGGCGCTAGAGTAGCTGACTGGCTTTCCTCCAGCTCATGGGTTTCTACAGAGGCTGGAAGTCGGGAAGAAGAGTATTGTGTTCTGGCCAAATCCGCACCATCTGAGTGTCGGAGCACTTTGTGCTGCCCTGGTGAAATAATTAAGATCAGTAGAGAGCAGCCTGGCGATAGGATTGCATCTCCACTAGAGAGAAACAAAGATTAAAAAGGGCAGGATGCCTCGGGAGCAATGCTATGCACACCTTCAAATCGATAACCCAGGGAACTGGCCTTTCCATTAGGTCTTTAAATTTCATCTTTGTTTGCTTCCACAATTAAAAAAATAAAATAAAATAAGAAAAAAAAAAATCTAAGATTAGGAAAAGTTTGAGCTATTCCCCCAAGTCTGGGAAGTTTCAAAACCAAACTTTTTTTCATGTTGAAGCTGAGTTAAAACCGCTAAATGACAACACTCGTCTTGCAACTCCATCAGTCACAAAAATCCGCTTCCCCCCCGCCAAAAAAAAGCCACAAGCAGCCCAGTATAGATTTCCCACCTCCTGGAAAAAGCAGGAACATTTTCATTATGCGTGCCCGGGTTATCACAAGGGTGCTCTCATTTTTTCAACGGCTCCAAGGGAGCAGTGAAGAGAGGAAGGGCACCGGAGCGTGTCTTCATGTCCCTGCTTTTTCTAGCCGACTCCTCCAGGCAGCTTGTTCCAAACCCCCATGCGGAGCCCAGTCTGGCTTTCTGAATTTGTCGAGATTTAGAGTGGTTAATTAAAGGAAACAGGGGCAGTACTAGCAGAGAACATTGCAAAGCTTCTTGTAATGGATAACCCTGAAAAAAAAAAAAAAGACAGACCCAAACCAGTGTCAGAGGGCCATGCAAGAAACCGTTTTCCTAGAGAGCACCAGGTGCGGTCCCTGAGAGCACAGCAGGAGCACAGAGCCGCGTCGCTCACCCGTTAGCCAGCTAAACACGCTCTATTTTTACCCTCCGCTCAGTTGTGCCCCACGATATTTATCATTTCCTTTTGCCAAGTGAGAGGCTCGGCAAGGAGAGGAGATCTTCCCCGACCACCTCTCCCTGGCACAGCGGGAAGGGTGTCCTGCTCCCCAGGGTGACACGCCGGCCCCGCTGTCTCAGTCAGTGCGGTCTGCTCGCTTCCGGATGTCACCGGCTCCAGCACAGCCTGCCTGGGGCCCCCAGCCCTGCCAACGCCTCCGGTGCACTTCAGATCAAGCCTATGGACAGCAAGATTGTTCTGCCCTGACTTCCCTGAAAAAATGTAAGGCAAAAATAGTCTGGTTTCAGGGCGCAGCTGTAGCGTTTCAGCCCACAAATTTACCCACATTCTTCCTAACCAGGCAGCGTGACGTAAAAACTGAGGACATTTGGATCAGGTCCCCAGGCTGCTTTATAAACACATGTCGGTGCAATTGCCTTCATGAAAAATGGGTTATATATAAACTACAACGGAGATTTGCAGATGCCTGCAGTGAAGAGCCAGGAGAGCAGGCAGGACCTCGGGGGGAGCAGAGCACGGACGAGGCTGCATCCTTCCCCCCAGGAAGCCTTTAAAAGAGGCAGGCTCCTTCACGCATGATCTTCTCTCCAGGGACCTTCCTCTCCTCCTTCTTGCTTCAGATACAAACCCAGAGTCTTGCAGAGCTTTTCAGGCAGCTGATGGGCACAAAGCAGGGGGAGGCGTGGGCAAGGAGCTCCCAGGTTCTCAGCAGCACCTGGCTCTGCAGTGCTGGCATGAACACGCTGGTCAGCATTTTGCCTGCGTATCTGCCAGCAGGAGAGCTCAGACCCTGAAGCTGCAAAAGATAGAATTAAAGCCAGTGAGGGAAAGCCAGAGAAGCTGCAGAGCTGTGATTAAAAGCAAGGGGCTGCAGCGTTTCCCCCTGTAAAGAGAAGGAGGTTCTTTCCACCTCTCCCCTGGGGCACTGCTGACCCACAGTCCGCAGGACAATGATACCCCAGTCCCTGCTCCGTGGCCTCTCCGCTGCCCTGTGATCTCCAGCTGGATCCTTCAGTCAGGTGCACCCAGTTGCAAGGTAGAAAGAGGACACCACGCTGCATTGCGGCCCACAGAGATGTTTCCCTGCAGCCCCGAGGACCCCAGGAAAGAGCCGTACTCCCTCGCCACAGCCTGGCAGCCCACCTGCTTCCTCGGTCACAAAGCCAGGCAAGCCAAGCGCTTCCCCAAGGGAAGAATCCATGGACAACACACTTCCCAGGCGCTTCTACCCTCTGGGACGTGGGTGTTGCAGCTCTTGCTGTGCTGTGACCCTGCTGTGCCCGGGCGGCAGCAGCAGCATCCCCGGCCAGCGAGGCCAGGCTCACTCCAGCAGAGCTCTTCCCAGCCGGAGGGAATCAGCCTCAGCATTCAGTCCCTGCAGCTTCTATTACTGCGAAATCTCTCCCAGCTGCTTGACATATTTCTCAGCTGGTGACAGTGTGTCCCCCATCCACCTCCACTCTCTTCCCGAGAGCTCAGCCACTTCCAGTCCTTCTGGAGAGCAGGGATCTGGGCTGTGACACCTAAGGAGATTATTCCATACGGGGTATATGTGTGGCGCCCAGCCGCTGCCTGCCTCATACCTTCACCATCCTGCCAGCTGCCGGGCCACAGAGTTACCCTGGGCCGAAGCATCCCTACTGCTCTGAATCACAAAACCCAGGGCTGACCCATCAACGCCCACTGCCTCGCTCGCTGTGGAGCAGCAGTGGGACATGGATACGATGCTCTGAGAGGGATTCAGGCTGGACCAGACCAAAGCATCCCTGGCCGGCTACAGCTTCATGCCTGAGCCGCACGATGAGTTACCTGGCTGTCTCTTTTTGAGCTGGGAAATCCAGAAAGGAATAAAGTCAACATCTCAAAGCCAAGGGAGGTTGCTAAGTGACAGCAGCGCTTGTTTCCATCCCGCTGCTTGCAGCGTGCCTACGCTGCAAAGGAAGGAAGTGAGGAGTAAGGGATGTAAATATGAGTATATTGCCAAAACACTCAACACAGTTGCCAAACGTATAACATTAGCTGCGTGTTTTGGCTGCCAGGAGAGAAATATTTACTACACATCCATTATTCCAGCCTCGGAGCATTTTACCGGCAGGGGAGGGTTTCAGGTATTTGCAGCACTCATGAATTTGCCAATTTTCCAGGTGAAATGTATTTCCAGACCAAACTTGTAGCGCTGTCAATAGCTGCAAGGACAGCTGCAATGAACTGAGATTTCATCCTTACTTTGTTTCTAATAGATGGCTTTTGTTTTTCCACCAGGATGCGGCGTTACACAGCGATTAGGAAGCACAACAGAAAGGCAGAACTGGACAAGGGAGGGATGAACGCAGCCTTTGTATGAGCTCCTGGGGAAGAAAGGAGATGGTTTCAGTGAAATAAAGGGCACATGCCTGAACCTATGTCATTGGAATTATGTTGAGAATTGAAAACTAAGTTAAAAATAGGCTAAATGCAGCACTGCTGATCCAGTTGAGAAATTTGCCGTCGTTAAGCTGGACAGATAATAGGTGTCTTTCAAAAAAAGTGTTCATCACAGAGGAGCTTTAGAAATTAACTGCGTGGGGGCAGGCAGACCGCGCTTAGCTCGAGCTCCAGCCTCGTCTCTCCTGTTGACCAGTGACCACGTGCTGACCCACACAGAGGAGGGACCGGGTGGTGAGCAACATACCAAGGGCACGTGTCCACGCTGCCATCCCTTATCTGAAGCAGGGAGCAGGCCAGCCCCGCTCTCCAGCGCCTGGGAACCATCAAAAGCACTTACTTAAAAAAAGCATCTGCTCCGTCTGTGTAGAAGCGGGCCAGCCCAGGGAGAAAATAGGGCACCGATTTGTCCCTCTGTGTGAAGGGGAATAAGGCAGGGAGCATCGGAGAAGGGACCTGAACAGAGCAGTTTCCAAAGCAGAGCCCGGTGGCAAAAATAAAATACAGCGACAGACACTGATCGGAGGGACGTGCTTTCTGTCAGCAGGACTGCTGTAGTGCCTCCTGGGTACAAACAGCCCCCTGTCTGCTGCATCGCAGAATCGTAGGGTTGGAAGGGCCTTCTGGAGATCATCTAGTCCCACCCCCTGCCAGAGCAGGGTCACCCAGAGCAGGTGGCACAGGAACGCGTCCAGGCGGGTTTGGAACGTCTCCAGAGACGGAGACTCCACTACCTCTCTGGGCAGCCTGTGCCGGGGCTCTGCCACCCTCACAGGAAAGAGGTTCCTCCTCATGTTGAGATGGAACTTCCTATGGTCAAGTTTGTGCCCGTTACCCCTTGTCCTGTTGCCAGGCACCACTGAGAAGAGCCTGGCCCCATCCTCCTGACATCGGCACAGTGGCCGCAGTCCCCACTGGTTCAGGGTGTGAGACCACTTGGTGTGCGCTTTCCATGGCCCCCACAGGGCTGGGGAACTGCAGACCCTCAGGTTCATGTACCCTCTTGCTTGGCTTTCTAAGCAAAGCTGGATTTCCCATGGGTGGAGGCGAGACAGTCCTGCTGAGCAAGGACAGGATGATGAGCAGCAGCCCACCAACACCCTGGTGGGACAGGGTGCGCGAGCTGCAAAGCTGGCGAGATGGTTTTGGCAGCAATGCTGAGATGCAGCTGCTGTTGCCTCCATGCCGATGGCTGGATCAGATCCCTCACAGAGCCGCTTCTAGTGTGGTGTTAACCACCCTGAACTGTGGAAAGGCGGCTGGGGAGGGTTTGCTTTAGGAAGCAGCTGCCAGAAAGATGTCATAGAATGGTTCGGGCTGGAAGGGACCTTAAAGATCATCTGGTTCCAAGCCCCCTGCCCTGGGCAGGGACACCTCCCACAAGACTAGGCTGCTCAAAGCCTCATCCAGCCTGGTCTTGAACACCTTCAGGGATGGGGCATCCACAGCCTCCCTCGGAGGTTGTCCTCACTCAGGGTACCAGCGGCAGAAGGAAGCAAGGGGTGAGGGTGCAAGGTCAGTGGCAAAGCATCGTGGTGCCTGAGCAGGTTGTCACCTCGATGTCTGCAAGCTGATCACTTTGGTACAATGTCACAGATTCATTTTGGTACCAGCTGTTTCAGGGGAGAAAGACAAGCCCCGCAAAAATGACTTCTGCTGAATGAGGGAGCACCAGCAGGTCAGCTGCTCTGTAACCAGCCAGGACCCGTGGGCCAGCTCTTCAGCTAAACCTTGCAGGGAGGAACCAGGCTTTGAAACCCTCAGGGGAGACAAAATGAGCCACCTGTGCAGGAACGGGGTGCCCCCAATGGGTGTTTTCTTGCTGCCTTTTCAACCTGCAGGAAGGCTGACCTGCCCCAGTGGGGTGAGTGGGCTGGTGTGCCCAAGGGCCCGAGCACAGGGCTGGGTCCCTGCTGGCGCAAGGGGCAGAGGGGGAGAAGGGCTAGGGACCCCATGGGTTACAGGTCCCAGTTCGGGGAAGGTGAGTGGGGAGGGGGCAGAAGGGGCAGCTTCCTTCTCCCAGGACATGGTCTTGAGGAGTGGAGGTGAGCGTACCTTTCCCAGGGGTGCTGGGAGCTCCAGAAACAAGCCTGGCAAAGCACCACCGGGCCTCAGAACAGCCCTGAGACCTCTATTTTATTTTCCACAGCTCTCAGCCCTCCCACCCGCACCCACAACCAGGCCTGGGGCAGGGCTGGGGCTCTGCACAGGCGCCAGTGACCAGGGATGCTGGAGATGCAGGGAGAGGCAGCATCAGAGGGAAGGAACCACCTGTGGTGGAAGGGGACAGTCAAAGGGATGTTTTTTTCCACAGCGGGGACGAGCCCAAACCCACATTCCTGCCAGACCCACAGCACCTTCCCTCCCCTCAGTGTCTCAATGCTGCCCCTCGGGCTGCACAGCCTCCCACGGTCCCAGACCCCTTCCTGGGGAGCCACGCTACAGGGAGCACCTCTCCGCACCAGTCCCGTCCTTCAGGCAGTCCCAGGTCACCACCAGCTCCGCAGGGGTGGCAATCCCAGCCACAGGCACCCCTCCACTGAGGGGCCGCAGCACCCACATGGGGATGCCTTTCTCATTCAAGCAGCATCGAGGCCCCTCTCAGAGGATCTTGACGGCCTGCAGCATGTCCGCCAGAGCGTACGAGCTGTCCCAGGGGCGCCCAGGTTGTCGCAGGTCCCCCTCCAGCGCCCGGGCACGTGCCCCCAGCTCTGTGGGGTCCCGTCGGCCCTCGGGGCTGGGCTGGCAGAACAGGATCTCGTTGACCTCCCCTTCAATCCGGCGTGCGTAGAGCAGCGGGAAGACCTCCCTGAGGGTGGCCAGGACAGACTCCTTCAGCCGGACGTCACGGCACACCAAGTTGAGCACAAAGACTCCTGCAGCAGGGAGAGAGAGGAGGGAGTTCGGACCAACCCGCACACACTGTCCTGCTCCTTGCTTTCCTACGGGAACACAGCTGAATCGGCGCCACCCTGGTGCAAACGACTCCTCCGCGGCAGCACAAGGAGTACCGGCAACCCCCCCAGTGGCCTTGGCCCAGCTCCACGACCCCGACACCACACGGGTTGCAGGCTGCCACGCGACCTGTTCCCAGATACCGCCTACACCCTCTGCCTTCCCGCAACCTTTCTTTGCCCCCTGGGGATGTCTCAGCCTGCCTGACACAGCAGCGTCACGGGCCACCCCCTACACCCTGCTGTCACAACACCCACTGAAACACCCGGATCCGCGACCAGCCAGGAGTGGCGGATGCCACGCAGCAATCCTGGCTGTGGCCACTGTTCTCCAGGATGAGAAACCCTGGCCCCGTTACTCAAACCCTGCACAGGACCAGTCAGCTCAGCCACAGGGACACCACCAGATTTCCCCTCCTACCTTCTGGCTTGAGGATGGTTTTAACTTTCAGCAGAAAGGGCTTTTCCATGAAGGCCGGGGGCGGGCAGCTCATCCCCACCGTGAGGTCTTTGCTGTCCACATCGAACATGATGGCATCGTACTGGGCTGGGGCTGCAGGAGGGAGCGCAAAGACTCATTATCCCTTGGGACAGAGATGAACCGCGCACAGTGGGGAGGCAACGAATGGGGTGGTCAAGACACCCCCTCTGCCACATTATGGCCACTACTCTCTCCACCGGGGTTTCTCTTCCCAAATAAACCCCCAGCAGCAGCTCTCAGTGCTGGAAGAAACAACACATCTAACGTCTCCTGCATACATTGGCAAGGACAGGCCTGTGAGCTGCAGAAACCTGGTGAGGCCGGAGCTCACGATACATGGCAAGAGATGGGCAGAGATGGGGAGGAGAGGGTGAAAGCAGCTCAGGATTCTGCTCCCCAGCACGTCATCCCCTGAGCTCGATGGGGCGCCTGTGATGCTCCGTGAAACAGTACCTTCAGCCGCCAGCTTGGCCACGTAGTCCAGGCCATCGGAGACGTGCACCCGCATCCGGTCGCCCTGGGAGAAGCCGAACCAGCGCGTGGCCACCTCCAGCATGGAGGGGTCGATCTCCACCACGGCCACGTGGGCCCGCGAGAAGTAGTCGTGGATGAAGAGGGGCAGGCTGCCCCCGCCGAGCCCCACCACCAGTACTGCCAGCGGGGTTCCTGCCAACGGAGAGCACCTGGATGAGCTGCTGGGACGGCCGCGCTCACACCACCCATCCCACCCCCCTGCCCAAACCGCTTTGGGAAGGGCACATGGGATTCCCCAGGCAGGAAAGCCCTTCCCCAAGGAGCTGGGGCATGGGGGACAACCAGACACCTGCCCCACACCTGCCTTGGGCACAGCCTCCCACCACCGGCTTCGTCACCTGGGAGGGGGTTGGGGCCCCCCAGCAGGCAGAGCCCTGCCACCATGGCCTTGTGGTGCTCACAGCACAGGTAGCTCTTGTCAATGGCTGTGGGTGGCTCAGCGGGGCTGGGTTTCTTCTTGTCCTTCCTCCGTTTCTTCTGGCCTGAAGGACAGGAGGCATCGGCTGGTAAGGCAAGGCAGCAGAGAAGGACGCTTTCTGAGGACTAACCACCCCCAGCCCCTGTCCCACCTATGGGGCAGGCAAAAAACCACTTCCAGAGCCACCCTGGGACAAGGTAGCCAGGTCCCAGCAGGATTTTTATCTTCCAAATCAATCTCACTCTCTGCTACCCCAAAAAGTCACCCTTGGTCCCTGCCCCTTCCCGGCTGCCCCCCTGCCCCACATACCTGAAAGAGGCACAGGGGCCAGAAGCCGAGCCTCCGACTGCACCACGTTCCTATTGCTGAGGAAGATGAGGCGTCGGAAGTAGGAGCTGCCGTCCCCCTTCACGTCCTCCACGACATACTCCCCACTTAGGGGGCTGGTGTCGCAGTGCTGCACTGTCCGCACTCCGATGTCCCCTCCCACGGACAGAAACGGCACCTGCAGGGAGCACGGGGATTGGCGTGAGGAAGGAAAGGCTACAGGAACAGACCCTGGCATTCCTGCTGTCCTGACCACAGCTGAAGAGCTGGGACGAAGCAGACACATCGCAGGAGCAGCGGGATGTGCTGTAGGCAGCCACAGGGCAGCTGGGGACCTGGGCATGGGACACCAGGTTCCCCAACATACACGTTGTTGGGGTATGGGGAGCAAACACCCCAAAACTTCTTGCAAGAGCTCAGGTTTGGGGAGTTGGGACAGGAAGGAGAGAACACAAGGGACAGGAGAAGTTAAAGCCATGATGAAGAAGGGGCCGGATGCTCTCAGGGTTTTGGGATGCCTGCTTTTCTTGGGATGCTGGGTTTTGGAGGGCAAGGACTTCACACTGAATCCTGCCATGCAGGCACCTCAAATCCTGCCTCCAAGCAAAGGCAGCCAGCAGGAGGGAAAAACCAAAGGAGCTAAACCTCAGGCCAGCCTCCTCCCTGCCAAGGCAGCCAGCTCGCACGTTGCAGCTCGGTCTCCCTCGGAGAAGAGGGACTTGCTGCTGGCAGAGAGACAGCCTGGCCCGGGTTTTGGGGAAGCCGAGCGAGGGGGACGGACGGCAGAGCTCACCTGCTGCCGGGCAGGGAGGCCCGGCGGGGCCAGCTCCATCACCTTCCCCGACAGCTCCGCCTGGATGCCCGCCATGCCCTCGTAGCGCTGCTCCCTGTGCAGGGCCACGGTGACCAGGCGCCCGAAGCCAGCGCTGGCGGCCAGTTGCCTTCGCCCTTCCTCTGTCCCAAAGAGCCACTCGGTTTCCCTGCCCTGCGGGACTGCAGAAGGGGCTGCCATCAGCCTGGGCCAGTCCCAGTCCCTGAGCAACCACCCCCGCTTCCAAGAGCGGAGCTACAGGAAAGGCAAGACATCACGAGGAGGTACCACTGCACGCCTAGAGCCATGCTCTGCAACCATCAACACAGCCAGGACCTTCCTGGTTTTGGGCAGGCTCGTGCAGGAGGCTGGAAAAGCGACATCTCATAAGAAAAGGTTCTCCAACAGCCCTCAAGACCCAGCTCCAGGCTGTGCTAAGCCCCAGCTTTGCAGGCGCGCAGGGAAGGAACAGCGCTGCCAGCAGAGCCCGATGTGTCTCTGCGAGGTGCAAGAGCAAAAGCGAAGCGCAGCGCTGAGCAGCCCGGCACCAGCAAGTCAGGACGCCCGCACAGACCAGTGATGCCTTTCCGGCTGCATCCACTGCGCTCTGGGCTTTATGAGGCAATGTGCTACGGTGGCTGTCACCAGCATCAAAGCAGGAATCGCCACCTTGGAGGGCAGGCAGCATCCCTCTGCTGCCAGATGGTGAGCTTGGTGCCAGATCTCTGCTTGCACCACCCGGCAAACATGTCCCACCACAAAGCCAGGACTAAAACATCAACCAAACTCTGCACAGGCGGGTTATTTCCCTCTCCAGCCCTGATTTCAGCAGGGCCAGGACCGCTGGCCATTTTGCGGCTCCTGGCCAAGAGCACCACCTCATTGCAGCCAGGAGAAGCTGTACTCACTGATGAAGATGGCGAAGCGATTGTCCCGGGAAGGTTTCACCAAGGGGCTGTCGACCACATGCAGCGTGTAGCGAGGCCTCCCGCTCTCTTTGTCGCACAGATCCAGGGAAACCTGCTCCCCACAGGGGGTTTTGCTCAGCTGGCTGCAGAGCAGGGCGTAATGCTGCCTGTCCTTCACCGCTGCCACCAGCCGCTCCACGCTCTCCACCCGCATCGGCTTGTCCTGCTCCTCAGGGCAGATCTCCAGGATCCGGGGTGCCGAGCCGGGGATCTTCCTGAACTTTGTCATGACGTAGACAAAGACTGGTAGGACAAACTGCTGCTTGTCGCCGCTGCCGGCCACCTGATGGACACGCACGACCCAGCCTTCCTGGGAGAAGTATTCCACCGCTTTCTTCAGCACGTGGGCTTGAGCCAAGGAGACACAGAGATAGCGCCCTCCTACCTGCAGGACCCGGCTGATCTCGGCAAACATCTTGTCCGCCTTGGCTAGAGTGGCCTCCTCTTCGTCGGTGAGGATGGCATCCAGCGTTCCTTTGTCCAGGACCACCTGGAAGTGGGCGTCAGGGAAGTCCATCTGAAGCATGTCCATCAGCAGGTAGCTCATCTTCGGCCTCTTGCTCCCGCTCCGCTCTTGCATCTGACGGATCACGGCATCGCTGATGTCGATATTGACGATGTCCTCGCACATCCCCATGTCGTACATCTGCTCGCTCAGCTCTGAGTTCCCGCAGCCCACCACCAGAACCTGGGGAGCGGCACAAGAACAGCGTGATGGGGAGAACGCCCTGGAAACGCGTCCCAAAGTGTTTTACGAGCAAATGTAAATCTGCGAACCCACTCTCTAGGGCCCCGAGATTACATTTCCGTATAGAAAAGCCACAGGGGGGCAGAAGCGATGCATTTGCCGTATCTCTTTTGGGGACGATCTGCATGTTTTAACCCCCAGCGGTCCCCAAACCAGGGCAACCCGTGGCTCTCTCCCGTTCTCTTGCTACGGCACACCGGCGGCTCCGCACCCTCTGTGCCAGGGCACGGCGGCGGATTAAGCCGGGATACAGGGGGGAGGCTCGTCCCGGGCACACGGGCGCTGGGTTCCAGAGCGGGGCTCACCTTGTCGCGGTGCCGGACATACTTGTGCAGGACGGGGCAGAGCTCCGGGAAGGCCCCGTACCACTCAAAGGGCAGCTGCCCGCGCTGACGGAAGAACCGATCCCAGTAGCGGGATGAACCGAACTCCCCGGGGCTGCGGGGAAGCAGGTCCATGGCCGGGCTTGGGCTCGGTCCCGGTCCCGATCCCGCTCTCGCTGCTCCCGGTCCCGCTCCCGCTGCTCCCGGTCCCGCTCCCGGCCGCCGTCCCGCTCTCGCTGCTCCTGGTCCCGGTCCCGGTCCCCGTTCCGCTCTCGCTGCTCCCCGTCCCGGTCTCCGTCCTGCTCTCGCCGGTCCCGGTCCCGCTCTCAGTCCCGGTCCCGCTCTCGCTGCTCCCGGTGCCGGCGCACGTGTCCCCGCGCCCCGCGCTGACTACATCCGGGTGCGCAGCGCTCCCATTGGCCGCAGCGGACCCGCAGCCCATTGGCTGCCTCTCCCTCCCCCCCCCCCCCCCCCCCCCCGCCTCACCTCGGCCGCTTCCCATTGGCTGGCCGCTCCGCACGGGAGCGCGCAGCGGCGCCGGCGCGGCCGCGCCGCGACCTCCGGTCCCTTGGGGCGCCCCGGCCCCGGGACTCGGTGCTCTGCGCTACCGCGGGGCTCCGCCGTTTCCCCAGGCAGAAAGAGCGGCAGGGAGTGGCCGGGCACGGCCAGGCCGGAGCCATCCCGGCCCCAGCAAGGCTCCCCCGAGGCACAAACGGGCCGCTTAAACGATCCAGACCCGCTGGGCTGCGCAAGCAACAAAAAAACACAAGGGGGAAAAGAAGGTACCAGGAAAGGAGCAGCTTTAATGTCAGCCCGCAGCGGAGCTGAGCTCTCCCGGGGTGGGATGCGACAGGGACAACGCAGGGCGGCCGCAGCCCCGTGAGGCTAGCTGGGAGCGGAGCCAGGCTCTGTGGAGTTGCTCTGAAGAAAGAAGGCGGAGAGCTGGCTCAGCGCCCGGTAACGGTGCGAGATCGAGTTCTTCACCGCCTTGGGCAGCTCGGCGTAGCTGGAGGGGAGAGAAACCACGAGTCTCAGCAGCAGGGACGCTACAGCATGTGTCCCCCCCTGCTCCTCACTCAGTGTGACGTCTGTAGTGACACGCTGACAAAGCCAACAACCCCCATCCTCATCCGGGAGTCCTCCACAACCCACCGCGTTCAGATCCAGGAGGGTGTTTTCTCCCTGCCATCCTTCCTCATAAGCAGGTTCCTCTCCACACACAACCTCGACCCTGGCTTTCCTTAGGCAAAGAGCTGTAGGTAAAGCGTCACTTACGTCTGGTTGTACCCGTCTGGCTGAAAGCAGGGATCCCAGCCAAAATCTCGAGAGCCTCTGGGCTCCACTATCAGCCCCTGCCATGAGATAAGCAAAAAAGCCCTGTAAGCCGTGGTTTCGCAGCACTTCTCTCACAGTCGCGTTTCAAACACAGGCTGAAGAGCTACACGTGGCCATAGCTCATGCTGTGGCCGCCACAGGCTCGGTGTGTGGTGCTGTCCCCCTTCCCAGGACGTGACCAAAATTAGCAGCCCCAAACTCAGTGCTCCACCATGCTGCTCTATGTTGACAGCCCCTTTACCTCCCCCCCCGCCACAATTAACAGAGCTAGCAACTGCACCCAAATACAACCCTGCCAGAGGGAGATGAGGGGGCTGAAGAGCCTGAGGTAACGAGCACAGCCGGGCGAAAGGGCTGCAGCATTCAGCGCCCACCAGCCGCGCTCTCCCTCTGCCTGTTCCCAACAAGCTCCGAGGGCATTCAGCGACCCAGGAGCCACTAAAATGGTCCTCAACAGGGCCAATGCTGTTATGAAATTCACGTTACGGCCCTCCCCCTCAGCATCTTCCTTTCCCCAGGCACAACACCTACATGCGTCTGGCCTTTGAACAGCTTCACTGGCTCCTCTGGGTTTCCAGTACTGAACGCAAAGGTACAGAGAGCGTAGGCAGATTTGTCTTCAAACCCAGCCAGCAGCTTGTACAGGCCTGAGTGACACAGAAAGGATCCCGGCGTTACTGCCTTTCTCTTGGAGCGCAACACACCCACCTAGAGACGGATCGAGGGAGCATTCTGCATTCAGGTCAACAAGGGAGAGGAAGAACTGCAGGAGGTGAGAAAGCTCAGGAACAAGGATGCGCTTGGCCCAGTCCCTTCTACGACTGAAGCCAGCACCTCAGATCTAACACAGCATGAGCTGCAGGGCTCCGCTATTAATTTGGGAGTGGAAGCAAACGAGCACCAGAGAGGATGAAAGCCCACTCTGAATTAGCTGATTAATGGTCATGCTTGTGATGCCAATGCGGGATTTGCAGTCACGCTCTTAACTGTGAGATCAAAGGTAGTCACTGCACGCCGGGGAGGCAAGCATTAGTGGAGAGGAGCTCACACAGAAGCCAAAGGGAGCAGCAGGGCTTCCAGATCACATTGATGACAGACAAGAAGTTCCCACCAGCCTATAGAGGCAGGAGTCTGGGAATCTAGGGACGCAGGGACAATTCTGAAGCTACAAGGGAAAACAACATCCAGTGAGAAAAGGCACAGAACAGGCTCAAGGAGTGAACATGAAGGGACAGAGCTGGACAGACAGGAAAGGAACCAGCTATGAAACAGGCAGCAAGGTGGGCAGGCACGCTCAGCGAAATCCAGCACAGGCAAGGGTTCGTTTCATTTGGAAAGAACCAAGTTACATGCAGAGCAGTAACACGGAAGGCAGTACCTTCTGGTTTGAGTTTTTCCAGGAACCATTTTCTGAAGGGGAAGAAAAGATGAATTTTTGCTATTATTTCTCAGAAATACAGGCATCCTTGAGACACTTGTCTACATTTCCATAACTCTTCGAATCCCTCTTTAAATGCACTGTCAAATCACCTCATTCTGGGCTATTTACCGACAAAGATGAACTTTGCTCTTAAACTGAATGGGACACAGTGAAAACAACAGTGCTGTATTTCATTTACTGCAGTACTGGGGTCTACGTAAATAACCCAGTTCCTACTCGTGAGCAATGACATGCTGAGATACATTTCTCAACTCAATTTGTTCACATCTTACACCCAGCTCTAGTTCCAACTTCAACATATAAATATTTTATGTCTCTGCTCAGCTCAGCAGAGATAGTTTGGAGAATTAATTACACTAAAAGTTAATCCCAGGAGCTACGGCAGTATTTTATTAGAGGAGTTACACTGTAATGTAATAATCTTGTTATCTGCTGGATTAAAGCATCCCTACGAGAATCTACAGGACGTTCATCCCAGAGTCCTGCGGAAACGCATGGTGCCTTAACTACACAGAGTGCGTTGTGGGGACGGGTTCCCAAGCTGGCTGCAAGAGCAGGCACAACAGGTCAGGAGATTCAAGTTCTGTCTCTCTCGTCCTGCACCATGACTTACAGCAGGGCTCAAGGAGTTTAAGACCAGCCAGCCCCTGGGGTGCAGGATGAAGCTGAGGACACAGACCAGTAACCATAGCCCTGATCCTACTGCTCCTGGCGTGTGGATAATTTCCTGTGAGGCACGGCCCTGCCAGCCTGTGCTCCTAACTCTAGGACACAAAACGTGAAGCAAGTTCCCTCCTACTTACATGTATGGTCCTGGAAGACCTCCCAGGGCATTGAAGCATAAGCAGGTATCCTCTACTATAACAGGTCCCTGAACCTACAGCGAAAGCCCAAGAGATGGAAATGTTAGATTTAGAGGATGGCACTGCCTCCAAACTCAGTTTCTTGCTCTATTCTATTGCCATGTTTCCATGACAAGAGGAACAGCACAAAAATCCACCAGCCACTAGAGCTCTACACCTCAGAGGCAATCCATACCAGACGGACACGGCCAAACCCATGCTCTCCCCAGGCAGGCAGGAATGGCTGAAGCATGGTGGGGAAGATCTTTCATGGAAAAAACCGAACAGATCTGAACACTCCCTACCCTCTTGGCGGGAAGGAATGACGGAACAGGGAGAGAGAAAGCCCGTGCCCTGGAGGGACACCTGCATTTTCCCGGAGTCCCAGCCCTCACTTGGTTCTTTTAGGAATACCATCCCAGAGACAGCTCCGGAAGGTGATCCATCAGAAGCTCCAGCTGGTGGAAAACTCAGTATCCCACAACCGCTGGGGCTGGACTGAAGGAGCTGTCATGTCCTGCTGCCGCTCGAGGGACACAGGAGGCCAGTGGAGCAGCAGGGGGACTGCCTAAACACTGTGCTCCCTGTGACAATTCACCATCACCCCGCGTAGGCCAGAAACAGCCGGGTGACGGGAGTGCAGCGAGGCCAGGCCAGGCCCGGACGCGCCCCTGAGTTTCCTCAGGGCCGGGTCAGAAGATCCGCCGGGGCCGGGGGTCCCTGGGAGCTCCCACGCCTCCACCCCGGCTCCCACCGGCGGGGAAGGAAGGAAGGAAGGAGAGAGCGAGCGACCTGCCGGGCGGCTTCACGGCACTTCTGCACGGAGATCTCGTCCGGCTCCCCCTGGTACTCCGGCACTGGGGACACAAAGGCCGGCGCTGAGGAGAAGCCCGGGCGGGGCCGCCCGGCCGCGCCTCCCCCCTCCTCCCCGGGCCCCGCCGCCGCCGCCAACTTACGGTCAATTTTCCTCGCCACCAGCGTGTAGGGAGAGGAGTCCCCGAGGATCTGAGTGACCTACGGAGGGACAAGGGGCCCGCCCGTCAGTCCGCGGCCCCGCCAGGCCCAGACCCCAGCCATTCCCCCCCTCCCCCGGCCCCGAC
>VYZM01015420.1:255239-267118 GCA_013398915.1 Dromas ardeola
ATTTGGCAGTTCTTAAAACACTCTGTTAGAACTGGCTACTTGCCGCTGCCTCCGTGCTCCTTGGAGAAAAACAACTTCAAAGCTATTTACAGATATCTCACTTAAATTACACAGCAGTTTGGTTATCCCAGAGCCAGCTCCGATCAAAGCCTCCAGCTGCCCCGTCAGGTATGGTACTTCAGGACTATGGGTACTGGAAAACACAAAGAAACAAGCTCTCAGCCACACACCTTCGCATGCAACGCAGATCCCCGCCAGAGAGATCCCCCCCATTTCTGTAGTGACAAACACCAAGCAGCTGCGAGGGAAAGTGTGTTTCCAGGCTCGAGCTAATGCAATCTGCTGCCCGCACACATGCTAGGCAACGTTTCCTGCCACCTTCATCTCCTTCCAGCTTCCCAAAACTAAACCAGATGGGATTTTCCATCAGTTTCTCTCTCTACAACGCTCCCACCCTGCTGCCAGCTCTGCCTCTCCTGCTGCAGGCTGTGTGTCAGCAGGACAACAGGCCGCAAGGGTTTTGCTGCAGTAACGAGAACCGTTACAGAGCTGCCCCCGGCCATGGTCAGTGGGAGGAAATCCCTCCAGACCCAGTGGCAAGGAAGAGCTGCGCTGCCGTGCTGGGCTGCTTGGATCCCTGGAGCGCACAGTTCTGCAGGCAGAGGGATAAATTACTTTTTCTGCCTGGAAGAAACACACTCTGGTCATTATTACTTTTTTGGTAGGAAAAGCAGCGACATGTCTGCTCTGGGGAGCTCCAGAGGGACCAGGCTGAGCAGGAAGAGCAGAGGGCAGAGGAAGGGACCAACGGGAAAGCCACAACAGCTACTTGCTGAAAACTAAGCAGCCTGGCAGTTTTGGGGAGGAGCTTTTGCAGGGACCAGTCCCACTGCAAGATGGTTGATCTATGTGGAGAGGCCTTTGGGAGACATTGCTCCAGCGTGAAACTTTTCCATCTACTCCCACCAGCCTCGGGATCAGTTGGTGCCAACCCTGGATTGGTTCAGTGTTGTCAGGGCAGGGCAACGTTGTCTTTCTTTGGCCAGAGTCAGTATGATTTGGTTTGAGCCTGCTCCTTTGCGTTTAAACCTTGCAGAAGAGCAGTGTGGAGTGGTCTGCAGGCACCATTTGTGGTGCAGTAGTGGCAGCGTGGGGCCTGACAGGGGTGGCTAAGATGCTCTCCCCGAGGGACAACAGCACCACGGTTTCACTCATGGTGTGGAGTGCCACAAATAGTTCAATGCCAGACATGGCTGGAGTGACCTGGAGCTACTCACCAATAATCACGAGCAGGAGAATGACTGCCACCAGTGCTATGATCGCCTTCATCTGCAAGGGAAGCACAGAGGCGTGTTATGTGGGGTGCCACGTGTAGCTGCTTCTACCTGAAAGCAGGTCTTCAACTTCCAGCATCTTTTCAGCTAGAAAGCAGAGCTGCTCCACCCGCCTCCCAGGGGAGGGCAGGTAACGGCACCTCCACAAACCCACCCCTGCCTGTTCCTGTCCGTGCTCACCTTGCAGCCTCGCCACCACATCTGTCTCCGAAGCTGCTTGGCTCTGTTGCTAAAAGCTGTTGCGTTGTCTGATAAACTTTCTGGTGAAGGAAAGAACAGAGGAGATTCAGCGGCACGCACACAGAGCATCCACCCATTCTACTAACTCCGCTCAGTTTTAAGCAATAAATTTGGCATTAGGGGAAAAGACCCAACCACAGCGTGATTCACCAAAGCCACAGCAGATGCCAGTGACGCCCTTTGCTAGAACACACACAGACCTGCCGAGTCCCACTGAGCCCCCCTTGTCCTGGCTGCCCTCTGAGGACAGGAATTCACTCCGCAAGCCAGCGGACGGCTGAAACGCTCGGGGCTGTTGGGAGACAGACCAGTCTACCTTAGCTTGAAGGACCAACAAGATCACAGCACCCAAACACCTCCAAACTAACACCTCTGCACAGAGCAGCAGGAGGCGAAGGCGGAAAGAGGAAAATATCAGTAGAAAGTCAGATCTGCAGCCCAAAGCTGGGAAACATTACTCTCAAGGACAGAAATACAAGCCCAGGTCTGTCATTAGGCACTTTCTGAACTGAAAGTAAGTAACTTGGTGCAGCAATGGGGAAGAGGCATGGGGGAAAAAAAAGGCCAGTAGAGCTGCACGTAGCATCGCACCTGATTTATCCTGCAGGTCATCCAGCCGCTCGCCTCTTTCAATCACCTTCGTGATGTTCTCCTGCATAACATCGATGACTTCGTCCACCTGGTTCTGGACACTAGAGCAGAGCAAAGGTATCACGAGGAGCAGAAGTGAGCACCACCAGCTGCGCACTGCAGCGCCGGCCCTCGCTCGGAGCTGCCCAGGCTGGCAGGATCCGATAGCTCACCGACAAAAATCAAAGGGGACAATAATGGAGGGAGGTCGATGGGATGCTGAGAAAGCCAGAGGCGCAGTATGACCTGCCGTAGGTCTCTGGCAATCCCAGGAAGGGTGAGGGAACACAAGGGGCTCAAAGAGAGCGCTGGGAAGTCAGCAGAAGCAGGGGGCACCCTCCACAACACCTTTAACACAAAAATGCAGTAAGAAAAGGCACTAATTGCTGTTAGTGGCCACCTCCGCTGCAGAAAAGCTCACATCAAGGGTGAAAAAAACCCATAAAACCCACACCTTATCTTTCCAGATTTCATAGAACCCTCATACCGCACCTTTGCTAAATAACTCGGGGTGAAATCAAAGCAAGGTGCACCCCCAGCTCTGTGAACTGAGTTGCTAAATGAAACCCACTCTGCCAGGGGCATCAAGAGAACAGTGAAGAAATGGCTGATATAAACTAAACCAAATTATTATAATCCATCTTCTCATAGGTTACGCAACTCTGTGGGTAGTCGCTTCAGTGAACGGTAGCCTAAATCACACCCGCAGGGTTATTATAAATGCATTTATTCACTCCATAAAAAAAGCCACATCGGTAAAAGAGAAAAATTCTCCCAGTGGAAAAATACTGCTACATTCTGGTTTGTATTTTGGAGCTAATACGCTTCTATTTTCCTGGAGATAGAAATAAGAAATTTCTTGGGGCCCTAGGGAGACAATACATTGTTTGAGACATACCGTTCCCAGAAAGTAAATGGCAACGGCAATGTCTTGGAGGCAACACTACATACAGGGCAATAAAAATAGCTCCAGGCCACTCACTCTGCCTAAATCTTAGGTTTGTCGACTTCGGTTGCCTTGATTAAAAACATTTAAGCACTTTAAACATATCAAAGTGCATCCCGCACTTCCCAAATATACAGCACAAATAGGCCACTTCAGCAGCTCTCCACATGACCAGAAACACATGCCTCCTATTAACAGTGTGCCACTGGTGTCCCCAAAGGGGAGAAGGGTTGCCACCACTTGCTCAGCACCCACACTCTCCTGCTCCCCAAATTACCCAGTCACATCTTTCTCTTTGGACCCATGCAAAACCCTCTCCTCCCACTGCCATCTCACAGATGCAGATGTTCAAAGACATTATTTGCCAAATCAAGAGGTTTTACAGCAGCACCAGACCCAGGTCTACCACGTAGAGAGCCACCATCCAGCACTTCGGCGCAGAGCACTTGGTACAATGAGGACAGCCCATCCTCCACCATGACCTGAGAAGATGGGGCCAAGGGAGACCCAGAGCAACTTGTCCAAGGCCACTCAACGGGGCACTGCAGAACCAGGAACAGGGCCCTGCCCTAGCCACCATGCCTCTAATTCATTAATTAGAGACATAGCTTCACATTGACCTGTTTCTCCTGTCTCCATACCAGGTACATGCCTCTCACCGAGCAAACACTTGCGCTCAGACGCACACGTGAGAAGCGGCTGCAACAAGCAGTAGTGGTCGCAATGGAAAAGCACATGCTGTGCTCACGTTTACTTACCGTTCCAAAAACAGGCAAGGAAAGTCATTAAAAGAAAAAGCTTTTTTCTCCCCAAAAAGCTCTCCAGATATTTTAGTACGAAGGGGCTTCCCATCTTAGTATTTCAGGTCGGGCTCTGTAGCACCATTGCGCTGCAGCTTCCAGAGCTGGAACAGCCAGGCAACCCCTCTGAAGCCAGTTTCTGACTCAACGGCCCTCGTAGGGCACATGCTGGACTCCAACAGCGCACGTAAAAACTTGCTTTATTTAGGATACCCCAAGAAAGGAACCTGCCTTCCCCGTGCTGCATCGCAGAGTCCGTGGGAGCAGCATCTTTCTGCACACACCTACACCGTGTGGTGGCAGCTCCTGCCTTCCACATCAACAGCAGCCACCTGCCAGGAATTTCTTATCTGGAGGGGAAAGGCATAAATAATCCCCAAACGCCTCTCAGCACGTACTTGCCCCGTGCCCACGAGCTTGTTCTGATCCACCATTTGTTTTCCGCGGTACAAGGTGAGTGGCAGAGCTGCCACCGTTGGGAAAGCGCAGAAGGTGGCGCTGAGGACGCAGGTAGATGCTGCCTGGGAAACACAAGGGGGTACCCTGGGGAGCAAAGTGTCCACCCCAGGCAGGACACGCACAGCTCCGTGGCTCTTCCCTGGGGCAGCCAGCAAGGACGCGGGGAGGAGACACGCTCTGCCAGGGGGTTTCCTTACCTCAGCGCAACAGGCAAGTCCCGGCTCTGAGCTGCCAGCAACGCTGCTATAGCTTGAGGCGAGAACAGAAAAGCAGAAACATCTGCTATCCCAGATGAGCCAACTTGGCAAAAACTGTAAGGCCTTAAACATCAGTTTCACAGGCAGAAGACTACATTTGCAGTATGTAAATGTTTCTAAAATCATTTACTGGCTTCAAAATAAAGAGATTTCCTCCCACAACAGGTTTGTAACCGAGTTCTCTTGGTACAGCTAACAAGCAGGAGCATGCGAGGTTACAATGCATCTAGGAATGTGCAGCGCAACGTGACGCCACCTGTATCTCCACCAGTGCAGGTCAGAGCCTGGAGAGATGCTGCTGCCGTCCCAGGACACCCTGCAGCATTCGAGGCAGAGAGGGCAGGTACGTAACTTCAAGATGCTTCTGCTGCGAACCAGCATTTGGGAGAGACCAATGGAGCACAGACCCCTGCTGCCCGAGCTGCATCTCAGCATCCCACCTCTTTTCACTTGAGCTGCTGGCGAAATGCTGCGTGCCTTTGCTGCCTGGCCCATGCTGTTCGCCGTTCCCCTCAAGAGAGGAAAATGTTTCACGGACGGAGAATGGAGGCACAGAGAAATCAAGGCTTAAGCTCTCACAAATGTTGAGGTGTTTAACTCCTGTGGAACGCAGACGCATTTGAGCGCCCCAATATCTTTTGGTATCTAACATAAAAGAGAACCCTGGGGGAAAAAAAAAAACAACACAAAGGAAGAGACCAAGCCAGGGAACGAAACTTTGATGCCCACACAGTGCCTTAACCAGACCTTAAGCCAGTCCTCGTTTTCTGCTCTCTCCCACCCATCACTGCTGCAAGAAATGCCTCTCCAGGAGGGGGCTGAACAATGCCCTGCCTATGCATTAGCCCTGCAGTTTCAGAGCAAATTCAACAATTCCCCACTAGTTTGGCATGCTGGAGGTTGGAAACTCAAGTCGCATCGAGAAGAAAATATTTTCTTGTTTTATTTGGCAAGAGAGAATGAATCCTCTAATACGAAGCTTATTTCCTGTTAGGGAGCTATTGGCTTTTGACACATACGTTTCGTGTGCTTCACTCCTGCCAGATTTCCAAGAGAAATAAAGTAGAATAAATACCTGCCAGGAAAGGGAACAAGACAAAAGCATAAAATATGTCTCCCGTGACCCTCCTTCTCACTAATTACTGCAAAGATGATGCTTTTAATAAGGACAGCAAGCGTACACCATCAAAGCAACAACAAGAAACCCAACCGCGCTTAGCTCGGTTTAGACTCCTCTTTTCTTGTGCTTTGCCAGGTCCAGAGCAGGAGGAATAAGTCTTTCCATTTTGGCCACACTAGGTTTGCTACTGAAAAACTTCCCGGGCTGGTTACGGTGTTGGGCTAACAACAGTGCCGCATTCTTCAGACGCCGTAAACAGGCCATGCACGCACCATGGGATGCGCTGCTCAAGGCTGCTTCTTGTCTCCAATGCGGCTGTTTACAGCCAGCATGACACACTTCTATTTTCCACCCCAGCGATATTAATAGTGCTGTGTATTTTGGTGCAAATTACACCCAAACACCCCTCGTTGTGGCAGTAACCCAGGGAAGAGAGAACAGGATGGAGAGCCAAACCGGCCGGACGGTGGAAAGGCAGGAGGCCAGCGCAGTGCTCCGCAGGGCACGGCTCTCTGCAGAGGGGCTGCCCGGCAGACAGCTCTGCTCTACTCAACAATGGGGGTTCAGTGCTGAACCCTACCACAAATCCCTGGTTTGAAGTTGCTGGTTCATCACAACAGCGAGGAAGAGAGCAGCCTACGCCCCCCTGAAGCCTTTCAGTCCTTGAAAGGATTATACCCAACAATGATGCCTGACGATACAGTCTCGTACCACCTGCAGATGAAAGCCCAGACTACGGATGGGGTTCACTGCACAACCAGCCACCTGCGATGAGCAGCCAGGCCCTGGGAAGCTGCTGTCAACTCTTGCCTTCAAACCATTCCCCAAACCCTCCCCATCCTCAGGACGTAATTTGGGGCTTGCAGCCAGACAGAGCCACTGGAGCTAAGCCCCGGGGCTGGCGATGCTGGGGACTCCCAGCAGTGCAATGGGGGAAATCACAGGGACCAGGACCTGGCTCCTGGGGAACTACAGCAGTGTGCTAAGCCCCATGGCCAGCGCAGGAACCCAAATCCAGCAGCACTGTTGCCTGAAAGCAGAAACACCAATGGTGAACAAAGTCAAGCAGCACAGAACAGGTGGCAATTCTTGGTAGCGTTTTTGAAAAGATGACCTCTTACGAGAGGCTCCTATTTTAAATAAAAAAAACCTCAGGTGAAAGATGAACGTCCCACTTTCCCCCAAAAGGTACCAGGAGCTCTCACGACACACATTCAGGACTGCTTACAAAGCCTGGAAGGAAAGGCAGAAAAGCGAGCTCAACCCTCCCTTACGTGTTCTTTGTAACTTTTGGGAAAAGGATAAAAGCCTGTTAAAAGCTACCTTTCAGCTCCAGCCCACCCCAGGGCCGGGGAGGTCTCAGAGGGAGCCTAAGGGACCCCATGCAGCCACTTAATTACCAGGGGTGCGTCCACCCCAACGGGGCAGCTGTTGGGACAACAGAGCGTGAAATTCCAGACACATCAGGACAAAACACAGCATGGAAGAGACTGTGACGGTTCCTCCTGCCACTATTGCTGGCTGTAACTCGTCTCTTTCCCCTACAAGGTTTGCCGTGTTCCCCACCATCTCCTTCTGCAGCTGAGCCAGCCTCGAGGGTCTCTGCTGCCAAACTCTCCACCCCGACCCAAGCCCCTTTGCTGCCAAGGACAACTAGGAAAAGTTTCCAGTCTTGCCCCTCACATTCAACATGTTCCGCACCTTTGCTCCCATAATCCCATCACTTTTTCCTCTACCCAGTCCTCCATCCAGTTTCCTTCTACGCCTATCTTCACACCTCGTTCCTCCAGTCCCGTACAGCTACAGTCTCTCTAGCTTTGCCCAGCTATGCCTCAGCTCTCCAAATGCTCAAATTCCTCCTTAAAATGTCTTTTCCTTACAGCGTTTCAGCAGCAACCCAACCCTCCTTTTCCTCCTCCGTTGAAACCAGAGCGAACCGCATCGTTACGAGACCAGGCATCAACCCCTCCAGCACAAGGGCCGGTCTGATCAGAAACTTAATAATAAGCTCCATGACAAGAAATGACAACTGCACGCTGTAAGTGCTTATTAAACAAAGCAATCAACATCGATGAGAGCAGAAAATAGATACTATTTTATAACAGATGTTCTAGATACTAGAGAGACGTAGACAATTGCTACCCCAAGGGACATATCCCATACCAGGTCCACTAGACAGGCAGTCTCTGGCAATGGGCAAGCTTCACGAGTGCTGGGCATTAGTCACATCACACCTACGAACCCACCAGCTCCTGGGTGAATTCTTCTCTCATTTTTCTTCCCCTTCACAGCTGCGGTGCTATCCTCTACCTAAGCCCCTGCTCCTTCCTTCCTGGCCAAGAGAGGAGCTCTTCTCTTCCCACTGTTTTCCCCTGTCGCGCTGAGAAGGCGAAGACGCTCTGTAATTCCTTTCCAGCAGAGGAGGGCGAAGGGGTAGACGCTGACCCCTCTCCACCTTTTTATGGGGGCGGGACCCCACTTGTAAAACCAATTCTCACCCTTCCCATTCACTCCAGGCCAGTGTGGCACTGCCCGAGCAGGGAGGCTTTATCCACACTGGATTACTGTAAGGACCAGTGCGCCTCTACGAACAGCATCCTCACGCCCTGGAGGGAACAGAGACCCCCTGAAAACTCAGGGCGCAGTGACCGACCTGCTGCCTCTTGTGTAACTCAAGTGCACTTCGGCCCTCAAGGTAACGTGGCAAGCGGGCACACAAGCAAGCAGTGCCTAACGCTGACGTTGGCAATGAGTCATCTCAGAGCTGCACCGGCTTCTTCCCAGCATGAGAAAAAAATCCCTAACGAAGAGCAACACTCAGGCTGCGCACAAGACAACCCAGTCTGAATAACGCCCGGTCATCAGTCCCTGCACAGATCTCTGTTCCGGCTCCGTGGAGGTGAGCGAAGGCAAACGGTGCAGCGCAAACCAGGGGTCTGTGAACATCGCCCCCCCCTCCTTTCCATTAAGTACCACCGTTGCATCCCTCATTGGAAAGGGCAGGACAAACTGGAGCCCACAACAAGCATCATCCAGGAAATGACTCGATGGGAGAAGGATTCAGAGTGTTCACACCTTCCTTCTTGCCCTAATCCTCCTCCAGCTGTAATGGCTTCCTGTTTTCCAGCTGCTTTGACCCCACTGAGTCACTGTTCATCTCCAGGTCACCTATATCAGGTTTTTATCTGGAGAAGAGGAGGCCAGAGGACCAGCCGCTGCCCAAAAAACATGGTCCTGGTGTGTTCCTGACCACTTGCTTTCTTGAAACATTGAGGAGCAAGTTACAGGATGAAGAAAAAAGCAACAAAATATAAAACGGTGCTAGCAAAGGGTAAAATCCAGGGTTAATGCTCTAGAAAAAAAGCCTCATAAGAGCGTGGAACAGGTCATCACTAGAATACAGCACGGGATTTAGAAACTCCACTAAGCTACTGCGATAGAATCCTATCCCTTCACCTCTCTCAATGCACAATTTCTTGATAGCTTGAATCAAATTTGAAATTTCCCTTAGCTGTGGACGTGGAGGGTGGGAAACACAGATTAGAAGAAAACAAGCACAAGCCGTGTTCACATTCAGCACTACACAGAAATACTCCAGTCAGACAGCAGCAGGAGCTCGCAGCACCACAATAAAACATTATCTGTGTGACACTGAGGAACAACGACTTACTGCCTGATCTTGTCATTCCTGGGTCCAAATCTTGGTCCAGAAGGGCCTCTCCTGCAGGCAGAAAAGAGCCATCAGGATGGAAGATACAATGAAAACATGTTTTTAAACCAGACTCGAAAGACACAACGCAAGAGACAATCCACACCTTTTGGACGGAGGATTGTTCTCATACCTCCCATCAGTCCCTCCCACATCTTAGGATACGTGGGACACCCCGCTCTTATAAAGGTCATGCCTATTAAGTCTTAATTCGCGCTTGATGCCAAGGCTCTGGGAGATCATCTCCAAGGAATCAAAGGTTTTGATTCCTAAGCCACCACCTATGTGGCAGGAAGCAGCTTTTGGTACTTGACGCCTCCAGTCTCAGAGATGCAGGCAGTTAAGACATCGCGTTCCCCACAGCGGCCATTCAGAACTCACAAGAAAAAGTCTTCCTCTTCATCCGAATCTTCCTCCAACAGGTTCCTCTGCAAACACAGAGAAAAAAAAAACAAACCACCATTTCACACACACATTTCCAGCCCTTCCGATGCAATCAGCATCCTCCGACCGCAGGTTACATGCAAGCCCTCCTTTGGAGAGCACCAACGGTACTTTTTAGGTGTCTGGAGTCATGCTATTTCTCTCCGCATGTGCTCAGGGGCCAAGCTGGATGTCTCTGTGCCACTATTATCACCTCGGTGGTGTTTGCTAGCTCCGTACAGCTCTGCGGCCCCGCCTCGGGACAACTCGCACCTCTGCCACTAAGCCAAACTGGATTTGCGTCAACGGCCAGCTGCCTGTGCAGGTTCAGATCCCAGTTCTAGGGACCAGCACAACTCCCTGTGATGCAGAAGCAACCAGCGCGTCCGCACGTTGAGCCCGGCCTTGGAAAGCAGCGGGCACAGCCCCTGCGCAGTCCAGCTGTGGAAGGCAGGCCCTCTCGGCTCAAGGGACAATCCCCAGCGCCGCACTCGGTCAACAGCGTCTGCTCAAAAAACGTCACGCATCCCCTACAACCGCCCTGGGGTATCCCATCCACGTGGGAAGTCAGACCCACTCCCGATTTGGAGGACGTGGTTTCTCCAGCCATCTGATGGCAGCAGGTGTAAGAAGGACGACTGCACGGAAACACGCTGGACTCCCTGCACGGCACGTCCGGAGGGGTCGGCCCCTCCAAACCCCCGACTCGGACAAAGGCTACGGCCGGGCTGGAAGGAGAGGTGTCCCTGCCCAGAGCAGGGGGGTTGGAACTAGATGATCTTTAAGGTCCCTTCCAACCTGAACCATTCTATGATTCCATGAAAGCAGGGTGGTCTGGTAGCTCCTCTACTTCGCTCCAAAGGGCTCCCCCTGGGCTCAGATTTGCTCTTCTGCTACATCCCATGAGACAATCCAAAGGCTGGTTTTTAAAAGGAACACCACAATCCCACTTAAGCTTGAAAGTTTCAGACAAAGGCATTATTAGAGATCGTTTCTCATACCAGGGCAGCACAAATTTTCCAACCGAGCTGAGGGCTCCCAGTTAACGTCTCCTTAGGGTCAAAAATAATCAAGAGGGGGAACTGGCACCCTAAATGCGTGGGCCGGGGAACACATCGGATGGTCCTTACGGTACCGACAGCTGCTGCTTCCCCTGCGCGCACATTTGGGCTCCCACCTGCAAGCGCAGTGCTCTTATTTTGAAGCTTACCTACATTCCCGTCCTTGTCACATTTGCTCAATCAACTTAAGCAACCCGTGAGACCACGCAATAGTTTCAGCCATCACCTCCCTCAAGGGACGAGCGAACCGCTCTTGGCAAGGCGGGCTCCTCGTCTCACTGACAGCTATCGTGAGCCGGAGCAACATTTCAGACTACAGCCTAAACTCGGTTTTAGCACAGTATGACCCCAGGACAAAAACATCAGGTTAAATCCACTTTGTCTAAAACAGGCAACCGCACCGTTTTGACCTGTATTTCAAAGCCTGAAACGTCAGGGGACCTTGACGAAAAGGAGAAAAATTCAGCCGTAAAGCACAGGGTAACTTCACACGCGTCCTTCAGCCAGCTCCGTGGGGAGGAGAGCCGGGACGTGCCCGGCTGGAGACTGGAGCACGCCGGGATCTTCGGACCAGCCCGAAGGAACTAAAACAGCTTCTCAAACCAGCCCTTCTCCATAACAGGGTTTGTTTTAAAATACACGGACCGGGTTTGCCACCGGGACGGTCCTCTGGCTAAGGAGATGTTGCTATGAACGGTGGTCCAGGCTGCCGGGCCCCACATCCGAAGGCTGCGCGAGCCCCTTGGGCAAAGGCAGCTGTGACTTACCTTGCACCGGGCCAGTGGCCAACGGCGCAGGGCGACTTGGGGGTCCCCAAGGCGTGTTAACACCCCTCCGCCCGCCCTGGGCCCCCCGACACCGGTACCAGCCCGTTAGGGCCCCGTTAGGGCCGCCGGAGGG
>VYZM01015420.1:277572-351679 GCA_013398915.1 Dromas ardeola
CCCAACTCCTTCTTGTCCAGATTTCAGAGTCTGCAATGGCAATGCAAGTGAACCTGGTTCGAGGTTGTGTTCTACAAAAGCTGAAGCCTTACCCGCTTCCCACTCAAAGCGGGGGCTCATTCCAAGAAGCACAAACTCCTGCCTGGCTTCCTTCGAATCCCTCCTCTGAATCCTACCTGTAACCTTGTCTTGCACCTGGGAAATCCAGTCTTTGTGCTTTGCGTGTTTCAGTCAGTTTTACACTGCACTTGAAATTCGCCAGTGAAGCTTGGGGCAGACCAGATGTTTCAGACCAAGCACTTGGCTTTCCAAGTCCAGACTCAGTCAAAGCGAGAATCACATTAAGAGTTCAATCTTTTGGAAGCAGCATGATCAAGCCCAATGCAGTCAAGCACCTATTTTAGAATTAAAAAGGTCTATCGTACTCAAGGAATCCCAAGTACAATACAGACACTAAGCCTCCATGTACCTCTCTAAGTACTTTACGCCTTTTTTAGAGAAAATGAGGCTGCGGGGGGTGTGTGGGTGCATGGGAACGACACAACAGGGGAGAGAGACAAAACAGCAAATGCCTGGAACAAGAGGTCTTGGCTTTAATACCGCGTACTTGCTCCAAGTAACTCAACCAGCAACGGAATAAAAAACAAACCTATGAACTCTGGTGTGCAGGACTGCAACAACAGTCTGATTTTACTGGAGCCAGATGGACACCTGAAATCTTTTGCACAGATTTCAGCCATCCCCTGAGGTTAAGGCTAGAAGGCTGAATGACTCGATCACAAGTAACCAAGCATGACAGAATCACTCACATTCTTCTGAACAGAGTTTGCAAGGAGATTCCGAAACCCAGGACCGCATATTTGTACCTGCTATGACTGGCTAGATTCAATTCATAACACAGACTGAAGACAATATACTAAGCAACACCTAGTAAGTCTACGGCTAGCATAAACTAGTGGCAGAAAACTAAACAAACCAAATATCTAGAACTTAAGAGGGTAAACAATTCTGCCACAACCAGAAATCGCTAGGAAAAGCACTCTCTTTTGCTTTTACACCTCAATGCATGGGTTACGGTGAATGACAGCAGATGAAGGAGCTTCTTAGTACCATCTACCTGTACAAGCAGCTTACTCCGCAGAAAACAGGCTCAGCGTAGAACGACGTCCCCACACAGATGCCCTGTACTGCAGTCCCTGCCTTGGTAAGAGGAGTTTGCCTTATCCTGAATGGTCCCAAAGTGCCTTAACAAGTTAGAGGACTCTCATCACTTGCTACTGAAATGCAGCCATCTCTTCTGCGGAGCGTACCATGTTACCGCACTCTACCACAGAGAATTATCACAGGCGTTTCAAACCACTGGGAAATGAACCTCCAGGTTCACCAAGGAGCGAGGCTGGCTGGAACGTGAGGGTTCACATTGTGGCTCAGAGCCGGGGAGGCAGATGTGAAATGACAGCTAACAGCCTGGTCTGTAGGCTGCTCCGCTCATTCAGAAAGTCCCAGGCTCTTGAAACCTAGTTGTCAGATTGCCTTCAACAGCGGTGGCAGCTCCACAATCACCGACTGCAAGACCACTTGAGAAAGGAAGCTCCCTACCGATCTTTCAGTCTTGAGTTCTTATTAAATAAAACCCAGGACTTAGAGAAAGGCTGTGTTCAGCTGTTCAGCTGTTCAGCCCTGAACTGCCCTAGTGCTGGCTCTGGGTCCAGAGGCGTTTTAGTTAAGACCCTATTTGCAGACACATCCCTGCCCTACAAGCTGGCAAGACTGACCTGGTGTTAACAGCGCTGCTGTTCAAATACTAACCTTTTTTTCTCTCGTTCAACCTTCATCGCAGCCTGGGCCTGACTGCCTCTGGCTCCAGACACTGATCCACAATGACCTCTGGCCACACGCGGTAAATGAGGGTGGCTCGTGAGGCCTGTGGGCATCTGAGGTGGCATCTGACTATGCAGTACTATTGGCAGCCTCTGAACAGGCGTTGGGAAGGTGTCAGTATGTGGGGCTCTTACCAATGGAGGGTGCAGGTTAGGCTGAGAGAGGATCTAAGTGGGGGAAAAAAACACCAAAAAGAGACGTTTCGCAATTAGAAAAATGGCCAACTAGACTGCAAATTGGGATTATCTTAAAGGTGAAAAAAAATGCTGCTCTGCTGTCAGACTGACAGCGAGAAAATAGGCTTTTATGTTAAAAGGCCATGCATGAACTACAGAAAAAACTAGCTGCATAGTGCTGCTGCATCTGAAAGTCGTACCAACAACTTAAAACCAGCATATAATAAGGGAAGAGTCCCATGAAGGCAGTGGAGGAGTCCCTAGTGAAAGGCAGCCCTGAAAAGGCTAGGTAGTCTCTGCTAGTGGCAATCCCAAAATCAAATCTCAAGTCCTACTGTCAAACACTCCAAATGCTAAGAGAAAGAAAGAAATACCCTACATTTCTAGGGAGGCTACACTTCCCTAGCAGCCTGGCTACAGTCACCTGTGACAGGGATACACCACCCTCGTAAGCTGTGCTCCCCGGAATGCCACAAGCGAAGCAAACCAAACCCTCTGCCATCAGCTCCGCCTTGTATGGGCTTTGTGTGACCTCCAGAGATCCTTTCCAACCTGAACTGCTCCACCAATACCTCAGAGCTGCATCTCAGACAAACAACTACAAATCTGCTTTGTCTTTAAACATTTGAAATACGCACCAGGACCCTTCTGAGACACGAAGCTTCTCCCCTTCCCCAACCAAGTGATCTGTTTTTGCAGGATGAGGTGCATTACAGCTGCATGGGGAAGCCAGCAGAACAACTGTCTATGTAATTCACAACTTGTATTTAATTCCCCGTCATGCACAGAACTCTTCAAAATTAAACACACCACAAAATCCGCACTACTAGTTAGCAAGATCACAGAGGGTTTTTTTTTTTTGGCCTTGATCTCGAATCCGTTTTCTCACGCCATTTCATTTTAAGGATTCCAAATTTGTATCTCCCCATGACAAAGCCTGAGGAAACACAGCCGGGTTACCAAGTCAGCAGGTCATACAGAGAAACGGATTTGTTTGTAGGAAGCCACCAGTCACCTACCTGTGGTGCAAACTGTGCAGGAAACGGCTGTGTCATCCTCACAGCAGCAGCTGCTGACTGAAACTGCTTCTGGTAGACAATGCTGTTCATTTTATTGGACTGATTGTTAGGACTTGTAGAACTGGCACTAAAGAAAAGAACACCAGTTAGAATCACACTGCTCTCATCCAGATGATGTTTCTGCCTTCAGTTACAACTTAACTAGAAATTCAGCATTGGATGGGGAAAAATAATCTCTTAGAGAAGCTAGTATCAGATATTCCTCTGGGTATACCATCGGTTTCAAATGCAAACTAACTCCTAATTTAAGAACACAAAGAGAAAAGATAATCAGAAATATTTAGGATATGGAAAGATTCCAGGGTAAAGTCTGCACGGAAGTGGCCTTTCCCAAAAGTATTCGTAACGCAAATACTGATATTAGAAGTGTGTTCCCCTTCCCATCCCTGCTATCTTACGTTCAGTCCTACCCCTTTACACTGTTTGCTCTACCGTGTCAAGTTCAGAGCTTGTCACAACAGGCATTATGCACGCACGGGAGACGCTGCGATGTGCAGCTGCTTCCACTCTCACCCTGTTGTCAAATGTTTCAAAACGTGCTTGAGCAGATTCAAGAATTCACAGAGAATGCTCTGCTCTTCCCGTTTCATTTGGTTAAGAACGTGCCTCTCCATTAAAACTTTTAAGAGGTGTTGAATCACCATGAATTAAATGAAGCCTGAAAGATTATCTGGGGGAAGGGCACCAAAGAGCCCTTGGAAAAAGAGAAAAGAATGAATAGCCTTCTTTAGGAAATGGAGCTTGATCTTCAGAGTTCTCATGCCGAGTGTGTGGGTGATACACTTACTCTACGTAAAATGAGTAGCGGGGCACCAGTGGCAAGGAAACCAGCTAAACTCAACACACCCCGTCATTTTGTAAGCTTTAGAAGTCTCTGTTTAGTTTTCACTTTGAACTCTTGAGATCTATTATGCTTTTGTTGATCTTCCTAGTATCTCTACACTTAAGAGCAAAAGCTTGTGATAAGCCATGCTTTTGTTGCTACGAGAAGAGACATCTCGTGTAGAATCTGTAAGATATATATACCATCGAGTCAATTGTTCTAAATGCTGACTAGCTTGCGAATTCAAATGTTTCTTTTTCCTCATCCCTTCGCATTTTTCTTAGGTGAAGTGTTGGAGGCATGACTTCAGCACTGCATGCAGGAAGTCAAACTCTCATTTCTACTTCACTAGAAAAGCCCGAACACTGTCAATCTGCGACAGTGAAAGCCACCAAATGTAATTACTATGCACGGGAGCGCAGCTTGCAAGAACAAAACTATCTTGAAGCAAAGTTCCATTTCCAAGTTCTTTCAGCCCACTAACTTCACCCACAAGCAGTCCAATAGCTTTACCATAAAGTGCATCTGCATGTAAGCAAGATTCTGTTAATTCTGCCAATTAACCAAGCAAACCTGCAAACAACTTACTAATTTCACTTATGAGCACCTTATAGATCTTGCACCGACTCTTTATCTCATCTACTCTGCTATTTCTGTGCCTTCCTGGTACAATCCTGGGTCATTTTACATGACTTGATTAGTTTCGTTTAATCAAAAAAAAACCCAAATTTTTAATGTTTCATTTCAGAGCTATATACTTCTGGCCAACTATAGCAGATCTGATGACCTACTGGAATGCTGCTTTTCAGCTGAGATTAAGCATTGTGTTTCATATTAGTAGCCCCTCACCTCATACTTTCAGAATTGGCTGCTCATGCATGACTAGGTACATTTTCTAGCTCTGATTTCAAGGAATTTTGAGCTTGAGAGAGATTTACCGGAAGGGACTGGAGGTTGGAGTAGTACTTCTACCAGTAACTGGTGGTGTTCCAGGTTTAACATCAATGCCGCCTCCAAAGGCCTTCAGGTCCATTTCTGATATCTGAAAAACGCAGCAATTGACATGTTAATTCTAACTCAACAAAAAAGCTACATTTACTAAGTAACTGTTAGCTTACCTCGCATTTTTCTCAATGAAAACAGGTCACTTAAGTGGAGGTGAAAGCCAGATTGTGAAACAGTTTCTTATAATTAGGACAAGCCCAGCACCATAAGCACCTCTGTGTACAAGTTTCCTGTGCTGTGTACAAATTTGGCACTTTCAGCAATGGTACTGGATTTCTGACTTGATCTTCTTGCATAATGAAAGGGGATTCATGACTCATTGCACGTATATGAAGCATAACGGCCACAATAAATCAGTTAAAAGTGAGTGGCTGTTCTAAGTTGACTTTCTTCAGCAGGAACATAATAGAACCCTTAACACAGGACAGGAAAGTCACCTAAGGCCACCATCCCACTGTAGGTCTTCCTCATTTCTTGTTGAAATGAGCAATCATTTTCCAACGTCAACTGTAGCAAGAAACACGCTGCTGCTTGGAAAACGGTCTCATAAACATTATAAAGGTGAAAGTGTTCGGCCAGATCATATGAAGCTAGAAAATAGCATGGTGCAAAAATCACCATATACTCTGTTTGGTGAGTGACAGGATGAAAACTTGATCTAGGTGATCTGGAATTCCAGTTGTCACCACTGTCCAAGACACAGAATTAACTCCTGAGAGAGATTTTTCTGATCACAGTTGTAAACCATTGGGACAGCAGGGCCGTTTTATTCCCAAAAGCATCCTAAAGTCTAGGGCACAAGTTGTAAGGATTTCAGGTGCAGCTCCAGAGCTAGGTAACTCCCTGCTCTGGGGAAAGACCTTGCTACATCTGACAGAAAGCTTAGCTGTGTTCACATCCAGTGTTATCACCCACTGCTCACCTGAAGGTATGCTGCAACTGCGCTGTGCTGCACACTATCCGAAAATCCCCGGTGCCTGTAAATCTGTGATTCCATCTAAGACAAGAGACCTTGTGATTGGAAGCCAGCTCCGCACATCCCCTCATTAGCAATTACCACAGCAGTTGCAGATAAAAGAGATTCCCTCCTAGGTATTCAAGTTTCTTGCACTATTTCAGGATTATCTCCTTACTGGAGCTGTCACTCAAAGAGTTTTCTTCAGCTGTGCTAATCAGAAAAGCAGACTCCCAGCAACATTAGTAGATTTTAATTCTGGCTTAAGGTCACAGCTGATACAGATTTCACCAAGGCCCCTAAAACTCCAGTTTGTTGCACTGGAAAGATTTGATCCCTTGACATTCACTCTGAGATTCAAGTTTCAGGACAGAAGGGAACAGGTTTTAATGTCCTCACAAATGTGAGGACAGGGGATAAACTTCCCTTCTCCGGAGTCATCTACACAAAGATGCATAAATTTGTCTCTTGCAGCGTTTTTCACCACTGCTACCTGACTGGAATTCTCCAGGACACTCACCAGTCTGGAGGACAGGGCAGTATTAGTAAAGATTAGATCTACCCTGAACCGCAGACGTTCCCTATTTGACAGTACAACAGGTATACTGCCAAACAGATACGTACAGCAGGAGGCGGCGGCGTTACAAGTGTGGTTGGTGCAATTGGTGGTTTGGAAGCCTGTGAGTGAAATCTTACAACTTGTTTCTGGTCTCACACTGGAGCGAAATGACAAACGCATGCATGATCAGAATCAGAAACCAGGCCTGACACTGTACTGTTGTTCGCCTGCTGCTCTTATTTTCTACGCAGCTTCTACGTGAAATACCCTACTAGTCTATGACTGATCTTCACGGGCTTATTATCTGTCTTCCTCTCCCCACCTTTTAAGGTCAAGGCAGGTTTTCAGATGCAAGAGTCAACACAGGTTGCTGTGTCGGTTCTATAAAACAGCACACAGCCGTGCTCTGTATTTATTTTTGTACTGTAGATGTACCAATATTGTTACCTTTCCAGTTGCAGCAATCATGCTGTGTTGAGTTCCTGCTGGGATTAATCCTCTGAAAGGCTGGGTTACTTGTGCAGGTCTGCTTAGATTTTGAGCCTGCGCTTGTGGTGGTGTGTGCTGTAGTGGTGGTTGCAAGGATTGGGGTAGGGCAATAAGTGGCTGTGCTGTGGATCCAAAGTTGGGCAAAGAAATTTGTGATCCTGGCAAAGGTACCGTCACCTGGAAAAAAAATAAATACAAAATCACCAGTAACATATACACAAGGACCTTTATTTAACTTTCTTTACTAGCTCTGTAAGTTAATCTACGTTCAAAGTAAATGGCTTAATGAGTTCATACATTTACCCAGACAGCTGCAAGCAAATAACTGAATTTAATTGTTTAGCCTGTTTTTGTAACCAGTTCTAATACCGTTTGCGTTGTTGCTTTTCAGAAATAAAGTTGCATGCTCGCTACTAACTCCATTATTCAACATGACTTCATTGTATGAAGAAGTAAATTTAACTCAACTCAGAAAATAAAACTAGAATGAAAAAGCCAGTTGGGTTTTTTTAAATTAAATTTTTAGTATTTCTTTTAACTTCAAATAATTTTGCTCATCATAAGGACACTGCTTGGGATGAAAACTAGATTTCACTTTCCAGGAGTCCCATCAGCCAGCATTTCTGACCTCAAAAAAACCCCCAAAACCCAGAACAGCTGTGGCCAATCCCTTGTTTGATTACCAGGGAGTGCTGTGAGCTGAAAACACCACAGAATGGTAGCAATAAATGTGAAAATAACCACAGCAGTGACCTGACTGGCAGGAGGTGCTGCATTTCCTAGTCTGACCATCAATCCACAGCTTTCAAAATACAATTTTGCACGTGGCTAGAACAATGATATATTTTCCAGATGTGGAAAGACTTACTAAGGTTCTGCTCTGAAGGATAACATAGATACAGAGGCAGCGAAGCTTGAACACATTAAAAAACAATAACCCTTCTAAAAGGTCCTTAAAACTTTATGCTAGATTTTCAACAGATGAGATCCAACTTTTTAAGACTCTTCTAGATACCAGTCTGGACAACTTTTCATGTGTAAAAAGTAGTCTATTATAATAAACCAGCCCATCGTAACAATTAAAAAATTTAACCAGATGATTAAAACCACTAGACAGCATCCTGTAAACATGACGGAATGCTTGCACAAAGCAAATTAACAGACCTTTCACAAAATAATTCAAAAACCATCAAATCCCTTGAGTTAGTTTACAAACCTCCTGGTATAGGTTACTGTTTGCTGACTTGGTTGTCCCCTTTGTCTGTATAATCATCTATCTGCTGACTTCTCATTTGTTTTCTACGTATTTGATATTGCTGACATACATAGCAGCTCTGAGGTTTCATCTCAATGAGATTTGGTGTTAACAATTAAGCTGCACTAAGCACCTGGAGCTTGTCTGTGTCTCTACCATCACTAGCTGATACCTGCCCCCCAGGAAAGGCAGCATATGCTGTGATCAATTAGCAACATCACTGTGCCAACTAAATCTTTGCCTGTCACTGGAAAATGAACTATTTAAGAGAAGGATGCCAGAGACAACTGATCAACGTGAACTTGTAGTGCATCCAAATTCTCAGCAGTTCAGTTTTTCAGTGCTGCTGCAGTAGCTCTCCTTTGCTATCAGTTTTCAATTCTTGCATCTTAGAAGAATTAAAGATTGTCTCAGCCCTCAGCCCCACCCCACAAAACACATCAACAACAACATGCTTTTAAGAAGAATACAATTTAGGAAATTTACCATGCCATAGTTTACCTGCTGGAGAGCACTGGGAGACTGGGCAGTGTTGTAGAAATTGCTCTGGCCAGGCTGTTGAACTTGCCCAGAGTACAGATTTGAAGCCTGGGTGAGCGTAGCTCTGGCCTAGGAAGAGTGAAAGACACCATTACATTAGGATAGTCTTAGGCGAGCAGTTCAGAGACAGCTTGGCACATTATTCTGTATTTCAACCAGTACAGTAGGAACCACAGCAGGGGAAGCTGACAACCTGAAGGTTCCAGCTTGTGATAAAGCTCTCATTTGCAAGTGGTAGAATAGCCCTTTATCACCTATTATAATAGAAATTAAACCTGAAGCTCTAATTAGAGACAGAAGTGCAAGGAGCCCTGTAGTTTGGGGAACAATCCTCAATTCAGAACACGCTAACATACCTTTATGAAATTAAAGAACATTCTCTTCCAAGTGTCTTAAGTTTCCTGCCACCTTACTATCATGTAATTATCACAGAGGTGGGCTTACCCCAAGCTGAGCAATACTTGATTTATTATTGCATTATCCGTATCAAACCATTGCAGAAGTTTTGCATTTTGGAACATTTCCTACCTGGAGAATGTGTGTATCAATAAGCTGAGAGCCTCCCAGTCCTGAAGCTTGACTAAGTTGATGTTCGTATAAGATAGGAATAGGTTGTGTATTAGAAGTCTGCTGAAACGCCAGGCTTGACTGTGCCTTAGCAAGCTCCTGGTGTTGTACTGCTGGGAAGTTGTGTAAGGCTGTGCCAGACAGAACTACTGGTGATGGCTGAGACAAACCACTTTGCATAAAAGCTTGCTGGGATCTGCAAGAGATTGAAGCATTATACATAAAAATGCAGGCAGAGCTCAACAATGAGCCACCAAGAATTAAGAACACAAGTTATATTCTTTAAATGGAGCTGGAACGGTTGGCTCTGTTGAACAGATTTTTCACTTGAAAGGCAGATTTTTCTATTTACTCTGCACACACCAAAATAATAAATGCTACTAAAGGCCACAGGAAAAAGAAGATGATTAGGATTTTTATCTAAATCTTAAAGTACATGCAGCTATTTAGATGTGCGTGCTAAAATAGTTCCTGCTTAACTTAAATGTAACATACAGAAGCTACCAGTTCTTAGTTCCTGTGCTATTATGACAGTGGGGAAGCACATGTGAGTAGTTCCACTTAGTCGTGAAGTAAACTGCTTTGTTCTCTTGGCTTCACAGATCTCCGTAGTCCAACTTACAATACTTACAGGTTAAATCACTGGATGCTGACAACTGTAGCTTCCAAATTAATGTTTTGGCTTCCAAATAGCAAGGCAGACACCACAGCCTTTAATTTTAACTAGATATTCAATTCCCTTGTCACCACTACGGGGAAGTTGCAGTTTGTTTAAAAAAACAAAAACCAAAACCAGTACAGCACAGCACCACAGACAGGCTGTTATAGTCCATCAGGCGTATTTATCCACCTTCAGACTAAAGAAATTGAGTTTTTAAATAAATGCCCCTCTCAAAGCTCTTCAGCTCAAAGGAGAATGGTTTTGATGTAAAAATACTTTTCACTTTATCCCTTGGTCGATAAGTACCAGCGTAGCACTTGTCCTCTTAATCCGTTAATGTAGGGGTCGTGTGCTTACCTGACAGAACACCCAGGTTAGCTTTGTTCTGTACCTTTCCTGAACTGCAAAACATTCTTACAGCTGCACTCTGAGAACTGGAGAAACTTTTCCAGGGTGTATGCAGAGGACTGTCTTCAATGTAGCCAAAAACATTTCCCCAAGCTTTTTTTTTTTTTAAACCAGTAACCTGTACGTCTCAAAGCTTATCCTCCTCTGCACCTTGAAAGATGTGGGAAAAGCATTCATACTCTTACAATAAAATAGCACAACCCAAAACTCCGTTAATACTGGGTTTGTGCGTGACCAGATCAGCCAGAAGCACTTATTTAACAGACTGTTGGTGCTTCTGCAACCAGCCAACTGTCTGCAACAACTTTTGTCAGCTGTGGCAGGACAAGCAATATTTGGCCCAACAAAGTCAGCCAAGCAAAATGTCAGGATACACGCGTAGTCCATTAAACCTTCTGTGCCTTCAGCCTTCTGCATTGCAACAAGCCACGTTTTTCTACAGCACATGCAAAACCCTGTAATTAAATTTCCAAAGAAACTTTCTCAAAGTGAAACTAACAAAATTTATCAGAATTACACCACTGTTAATCAGTTTTGATACAAAATGCAAGGAAGCTCTGGAAAGGCTCACAGTGGAAATTTGTCTGGCTATCAATGCCATTTGAGAGATACTGGTCTTCCCATTATCTTTTGCAGCAAACAGAAAACATTTGTTCTAAAACATATCCTGCCATCCCTATGCATCTGAAATTAAGTTTCTAGCACCTATGGGGTTCAAACTACGATTTCAAAGTGTTTCAAGACTCCAGTGCTGGTTTGATTAGAAAATAAATTCTGCCACTCAAAACACAAAGAAATTTGCATACACTACCTACCTATAAGGTTGTAAGGAGGAGTTGAACAACTCTTGGGCTTGTGAAACAGCTGGTGCTGCTCCTAAACTCAGCTGAGCTTGATGCTGTCCTTGCAGGGGTGCATAGATGGGGATGGGGATCTGCTGAACTGAAGCAGGCTGCGTAAAAAAGAAACCATTAAATATCCAAGGACAAAAGTCACATAGAAAAGCTACAGTTAAATGCCTACCGGAATTTGTATAACATTATAAAAAGTAAACAAAGAATGTCAAATCCCAAGGCTGCACGCAGACCTGGTATTGCTCCAATTCAGAACATTACTTTCTAGTTGAATTTTACACTTTTCCTTGCAAATAACCAGCAGAATCTGAATGAATCATTTAGATTTGAGTACAAAACAACTGCACAAAACTGCATACAATTTTGTACTACAAAAGTTGAACAAGCCTGCACTAACATGGCTACAAAAACACCTCCTGTGAATATGTACTTTTACATCAAGTATATTTGTGAGTGAAAGCTTATTCTCTCAACTTTCACGACAAATGCTTTCATCCTCAGGAACCGTAGAGATCAAACACCGTCTGCATGCACCCGAATGAAACAGCAAGGGCAGGTATGACCTCATTTTTGCACAGCCTTTAGTCTCACTCTCCCCTGCCCCCATTAGCTCACAAGTAGAGCTATAAAGGCAATATGGACAGGGAGGAGGGAAAGAAAAAAAATAAGGAATCCCCACATACCTGAGAAAGCCCTGGTTGAAAGCCTTGCTGTTGGGCCAGAGAAGGTGGTGCCAAACGTGCATGTTGGGTGTTGAACAGATGACTTGTATCCATGTAAAATGCTGGGATTTGAGCTGCAGTACCTCAGGAAGAGCAATACAATTAGTACCGATTCCAAACATCTCCCTGCTACAAAGGTTTTCATCAAGAGTTAGGGATGCAGCCACTGCCAGTACTTCCCAGTTTGACAGCTACCAGAGAGACTGGGAGAAGAAACAGGACGGAAGAGCTGGGTGCCGAACCAGCTTTGCTATTTTTTCCAATTAATCCCCAGAATCTCTCAGTTTTGCATATGCATCTTCAGTCCCATGCAATTCCTGGGGGATTCTGGCCAAAACAGGCACTTGGGTAAAGGAAGAGGAAGAACATGCTATACTATCATGCAATTTCGGTTAACTATACATAGGTTTTCTTTAAAGAAAAATGCAATGATTCTAAACTATTGTAGCACTTCAAGAAATCAAGACTAAGTCATTCTTGGATTTAAATAGTGATTTACAATTCTGCAACAGAAAAATGGTGTATCGAGAGATTCAAACTTACTTTCCTCAATAAACTAACACAGAATTATCTTTATACTTACTGATAGAAACTTGCATATTTAGAGCAAGACACAATTAGTGAATATTGGCTTACAGAATGCTCTCCATTATTCTGTCTTTACTGCAGATAAAACCAGAACTGAATTAAACTCTCCAGCTTCCAAAAAAGCAGACACGTGGCTTCTCAGCCACAAACACTATTACCTGCTGCAGACTGAGACACATAGACCTGGGGACTTTGCTGTTGCTGGGCAATGAGGGATGGCATGCAGCTCATCTGGGAAAAATGACTGGCAGAAGCCAGGCTGCTCGTCTGCAACTGCTGTGGTTTCACTTTACATATGTTAGGAGGGTCTGAGGTGCTTGCAGTCTTCGTACTCAGTGAAGAGGTTGTGTATGTTCCAGCTCCTAGGACAGAGGCAAGTCACACATCGTGAAACAGCTAAAGATATTTCAAAGCCTCATCCTTCAGTGGTCAATGTTTTGGGACAGCTATGCAAGCACAGCCGCAACCGGTTAAGAACACTGAAACCTAATGCAGCTGTTTCCATCATTGTAAGATGCACAGGGAAAACAATTCTGTTAAGTTCACTATAGGAAGCGCTGCAAACATAATACATCTCCCTTCTCAAGTACAGGAGTGTATAAAAATACTGAAGTAGACATTTTGGTTAGTTATGCAACAAAATGTAGCAATGTACAGTGGTTGTGCCTCTCATGGTTGAGAGCTGGGTTGAGGGCTCCAAAGAAAGGTCTTTTTCAAGCACTTCAGCTAAGATTTGGGCATACGTTCTAATATTCCAAGGTGTGAAGGTTTAATCAGATATAGCACCGTTTGTTTGCTGCAAAGAACCAAGGTGGAAACCAGCACTGTTTCTGAAGAGCAGCTGGACATTTGCTCTGCCTAGTATGAGGGGGGTCTTGGTTTGAGCTCCTGAAGCTTTGACTCGAAAAGCACATATGAAAGTTAAGACTGCAACTAGCTGGATATCAGAACTACCATCTGCTCCAAAATCTACTTGCTTGCCTTCATTCAGCTGAACAAAATGAAACCAATAAGGCAGCCAACAGAACTTCACTTCCTCTTTCAAGTCCATATAAGTAGCATAGGTAGAGAAATGTCTTCTTAATAGTCTTTCAGCTGACTGAAGTGAAACAGGTGAAGTATCTCCTTGTTAATTAAAAGGTATTTGGGAAGCTGCTGTTCAGATCTGATATTTCAGGCTAGCATAAGACTTCTGTTAGCTTTGCATTAAACCTAATTCTGAAGGGAATCTAATCTCTTTAAAAACATAATCAGGGAACAATACGAGAGGCTACTACAATCTTGACATCTGGTACCTGATAGCGAAGTTGTCGGTGTAACTGAAGCCACAGGAATAGGAGGCATTGAAGCACTAGAGAAAGAGCTGTAAGTACCACTGCTTGGCCCAGTGTTGCTGCTGCTGCTGCTACTGCCGCTGCCACCAGCAATGGGAGATGCTGCTGAGGTCACTGGTGAACTCTTCTCCCCCATGTTTGGGGAATTCTCCCATGCTTTGCGTGCAGACTCCATCTATTTAAAAGAAAACAAAATTTCCTCATCTATTAGGAAGTTTCCACTAGTCAGTTTTCCTCTTTTAACAGTTCTTTTTAGTTCAAAAGCAATTCAGGCTTCATGCGAGCCTCTTTTTAAAAAGTCACCATAATCGTGCAACTCTGTTCATGCAAAAAGCACACAGCCTTAAGTTGGAGCCTCTTATCTGTTCCAACTGCACACGTGCACAGTTCATCATCTTAACATTCAATGCTTAAAAGAGAATTCACTCACACTAATTTGGCTTGGGTTTTTTTTTGACATGAAAAGCAAAAGACATGGTGAGTGAAAGAAAGGTAAAAAACCTCTCTAAATATTTCCATAAAGTCCTTTACTTACAAGTTATTTGGACCATTTAAATGAAACAGCCCCTTGCTTTCTTGGTAAATCATCCACTTTGAGTGACCACCAAAAATATCAAATGCACTCTTCAGTAAACATGAGTAGTCAAGTTTAGATTTCCAAAGCAAGTGCTGTTCAAGAAGCAATCACGATCCGACACAGCTTGTGCACACTGCTTTACATTAATGCTAAAAATCCTTCATGCTCCTCTATTTCTATAATAATTATCAGTTTAAGTCTTGCACAGCAAAGAAGATGAAACTTTAGCTTAAATATTGTATACACAATTCTCTTCCACCCAAAGTGGAAAGCTCTATTGTTTTACTACACCCAATAACAATCTAATTATTGCTACATTAGACACACAACGCCAAATCTTTGAACCGAGATGCTTTTAAGGGACTGTCGAAAAGGAAATATTAACGCTCAGACTACACCCACTGATTTAAAGGCTCAAATGCAGTCCATGGATTTCCCCACAGTCTTCAGCTGCCCTCGGTTGAAAAAAAGACTTTGCTGGCAGAGCTGGATGCCACAGGCTGAAATTGCTCAGCTGGCAGACTGTAAGCTTCTCAAGCCAGGTGTTGTCTTTAATGACATACATATAAAGGGGCAAATACATATTCACCAACAAATCTGACCTCACTGCCTGGATCAACATAGCCCCCTAACCGGGACTTGCAGCCTCTCGAAATCATACTTTCAGCCTGTCCTGTTTCACATGAGTTAGGCACAGTCTGGACAGAACAAACATGACTTAGTTATTTGTCTAGATGCTTCAGAACTGATATAAAACCAAAGCAATAAACAAAGAAGTGGGTATCAGGTGATCAAGACACACCCACACGGAAAGTGGAGTTCTGTGTTCCTCAAGACAGTAAAGGGGGAGGAGGGAAACTTTTGTTACACATTAAATCGTTTGGAGGTAAGTCACCTATTTTCCTTTTTAAGACCATCTTCCCCAGCAATTGTTTTCAGTTTCCCCTCCACAACATTTTCCTCCAAACTGGTTCTGATTCTTGCAGACACGGCAAACTTCAAAATTTATTATTAATCTGCTGGAAAGATTTTGCTTAAGGTGGAGTAACAGGTAAGACTAGAGGCCCCTTTCTGAAAGTCTGAATAGAGAAGGTGTAACAGCTTCGTTCAATGAGTTTCATAATGCCCTGGAGAAACTATTGATAGCAAAAGCTAGAGTCTACATACCGCATTTTGTCATCCAAACCTAACTACTGCCAAGATCCCAGATCATCCCACACCCCTACCAATCCGAAATAACGGGCATAACAGAGTCCTGAGTTTTCTAACAGCTTTGCTTTTAGAGTGCTCCTTAACACACTCTAACTTCTTAAGCCAGAAAAAAGATGCAAAACAGATTGGTACTCCAGGAGCACCTACGCAGCACCACCTACAGACCAGACATGAAAGAGTAAGAGGCTCTAAATTAAGTGAGGCTGGGGAAAGCATTGTTAATTTCACTGCTCGCTCAGTTACGGGAAAAGGAGGGCACAGGGTGGAGACTGAGGTCACTTGAGGCTTCTCTTCACCGTTGACTCACTGGGGCCTTCACACTGCAATAACGGTCCAGTACATATTACCCAAAAACTTAACTGGAGACAAATACCAGTGTGCATATCCTTAAGTATGCCGAAGTTTAAGTGATCAGAAAAAGAAAGTCAAAGGTGTCAGATTCTGGACCAGATGCCTACACAGGAATTTTAGATGGAATCCTGGAACATGAAAGACAGCCAAGCAGCTCAGTCTAAGATTGCTTTGGATTTCCTTTTGCTCAGCTCCTTACCTACCAATAGCCCTACCAGCTAAGTCCTCAAGAAGATGTCTGCCTTAGTAAAGGTGTCTTTAGAAAAGTTACTCCAGGGAAACAAAAGATCTTAACAAGCCTTCCCATATGAGCACCTTACACCTACACCCTGGTAGAATGATACCATGTAGTGGGAGCAATTGTGGCCGAGTTTCCTCACAAACAGCTTTCTGTGATGAGGAAAGAGGAGACATAAGGGTTATTCCTTTATGGAGGCAGAGCCTGGATATTTTGTTCTTTTAAGGGAAGGAAGGAAATGCTTTCCCCTCTGCCGCTCTAAAAGTACCTTTTAAAAGAATCAAGGATTACATTGAAGAGAATGACAAAGAGCAGCTCTGCTCTGTCAGAAGGCCTGTTGTGAAAGCGACAGTCTCGGTGCATGCTTCAAAACAAGCTTGTTGCCTTCAGCATTTGCAAAAAGGAGGTAGAGCTCCAGTGGCTGGAATAAAGAAATTGGAGACAAAGCTGCTTCCAAATGCCTTTCCATTCAGATTTTGGTCAGTATTCTTCAAGGTACCCTCAAAACATGGATCTTTCTAAGATCTATCAACCACTGAGAAAGCAATCAAATCACCGACACCAGGACAGCAGAAAAAAAAAACCGCAGGATGAATGACACAAACATCACTGTTTGCTCTGTAACTGAGCAGTGTCACATTCTTTGCAGCACCATGATGTAGTAACATTCCTACCTGTATTACACGTGAATCAGATATCCAGCTGCTAAACAGTTAGAGACTGCTATTACAGAAAAATGCTTTCAGGCGCCAGAAAGTCAGATTACGGTAACTTATTACACAAGACTACAACAGAACACCAAATTTTTGTTAAATTACTTGTCCCTCTCCCCATTTTTGCTGGTCTATAGTTTTAAAGTGATGTTACCTTTTTTTTCCAGGAAATAAAAGCGTTAACAAAAGAATACCAAAGATTCAACAAGAGATCATTAATAACTACCATCTGTAGAGAACACAAGCAAGCAGCTGTCAAACCATGCCAGCGAGACGCAAGTCTCACTGGGATTGACAAGCAAGTTTCTCCTTGCAATTCTCCAAGCAAGTGTTAGTTCTGCATCCAATCCCTAGTTTTATTTCTTCTTTTAAAAATTTAGAGAAACTAAGTTCAAACTTCACTCTTCCTTAATACTAGAAGCAGTAACAATATTTCTACTGGTTCCGTCACCTGCAGACAAAGTCACAAAGCCTATCTAGGACACCAGAAAACAAACAAAAAAAAAAAAGACCAAAAACTTCTACAGATACAGCAGCAAAGCTAGAGTCCAACTCTATGTTAGTGAGTTATACAATGCACACAGTCCAAGAAATCCAACAAAATGGGAAGACACCATTCTACACGCTTGCTCTACACTGGAGAGCAGAAAACAACAGAACATTCATAACACAACAAAACACGTTCTGACTAGCTGATCACTGCCCTTCATAGACACCAGCACACCACCTACATTTCATTATTTGGAACTTCAGCCATCCAACTCAAAACCACATTATCACTGCACCAAAATCTTACAGCTAAGAAGAAATCAAGCTCGGCTTACCAAGCAACTCCTTACAGCCTTTAATACCAAACCAGGCAAACTTAAGCTAAACCCTCAGAAAACTTCAGTCAGATTCTGATGGTTTGTCATGAACACTATGGTACAACGCTAAAATGCTAGGATCTTTTTTTTCAGGGCAGTGGGAGCCAAGATTGGTTGAGATGCCAAGTGTTAATGCAAAACGGGGTTAGAGATTTATAATTTAAATGCATCCTTTGATAGAGTCTTGTGTTTTAGCCATCCGTTTATATGCAAAAGCAGTTCAGCAGAGGAAACAAAGGAAGGCTCTAAAAAAAAGGTTCACCAGCAAGTTCTCCATTAACTTTTTCCCCTGCATGCAAGAAAACGACCCTTAGAGGGATGTGGTACATACCTTGAGGGTGAGGTCGACGGTAGCGGGAGAAACTGGAGTTAGGCTGGAGCTCTGTTGTAGAGTCTCCCTCCTAGGGAGGGGAAGGGTGTGGGGCAGGGGCACCTGAAAGGCAGGCAACACACATCACATTCTAACTACGTCTACTACAAAAGCCCCAGAAAAGCAAAGCTCAAGCTTTATTAAATGAGCTACAATTTCTTCAAGGCTTGAGCATTTGGCAGGGAGATTTTGATAAAATAAGGTGAAAATTTGGTAGGTGGGGAAAGGCCATTCAGCAGGTGCTGAGATGCTTCTCATCTCTCTTTAAAAGGCCGAAGACTAAGGTTCTAAAGCGTCCATGTCTTCTGCATAAACAAAGACCAATTTTCTGCTTTGGGATTTACTTCAAAGTACCATTTCAGTTTACTGATATGCAAAAATTCTCCCCAAGCCAAGTTTGGCCCCTTTGGTACCAATACAGTACATGGGGCTTCGTGACCCTGAGTTCTGAGATGCAGTTTCTGAAAAGAGGAAGCTATAAACCTCCAAAGTTACAGGACCATGAAACAAACCAAAACAGACTTGTCATCCAATAACTGAATTCAGTTATTTTCTCTTCCAAAAGATGAAAGATGTGAAACTTGAGGAAATAAACTTGACCTAATGCTATCACTATCTTTGCCTAAGAAAACACTGATGGATTTCCTAGAAGTTTTAAATGAACTGTATCAAAAAAAGTGCAGTGGCCAGTCTGCTACTTCTGACCATTTCTTTCTCCGTTCAGAGCACAGCTAAATGGACTTCCACTGGATGAGGTAAGGCTAATCCAAAAGACAGAGATACTGAAGCTTTGAAGCAGGGGATAGCACAGATCCTTTGTGGCCAGGAGCCCTCGTTTTCTTTGTGGCAAATCCAACTCCAACACGCCACAAGGAGCATACACTAACACCAGGAGCATACACTAACATCGCTGACACAAAAGGATTCAGTCTTCCACACTAACCACCAAAGGCACAAACCACAACGCCACCAGAAAATCCAGCAGAAGAGTAAGTTCAACCGGTATTGCTTCCAAACTGCATTAAAGGATGCTGCAGTAAGCTGAAAAGCATTTCTTAGATGGAATTCACAAGACGTCTTCATAAAAAAACCCCTGAGATCCTACTGTAGGATTCTTTCCTCCCATAATCAACAAGTGACTCAACCCTGAGCTAATTCTATTTCTGCTACTCAGACAACAAAAATCACAAGATCCAAGTTCCCAACCTGACAGCCCAGCACACTCAAGACAACCCTGACTTCGCTACAAGTCACAACCCATCTGGTCCTCACAATCGCTACACCACGCTCACACAGTCAGGATCATTGGCTTTATGAGGACTGCAAACATCTCACAGCAACTGAACAACTGCTGTGTGCTTTCAGAAGCCATTAAGCTGCTCCCTTCACGTGCAGTTGCTGTGATTTCAGGCTACTGTTCAAAATTGATTTGTTTATAAAAGCCTTTCTTCAAACTCGCCAACAGGGCTTTGCTACTGGTATGAGGTTCAAGTCCCAACAGCTGCTGAGAGCATGCTCTCTCCTTATGCCTATAGAATTGTCCTTAGAAACATCATCTCCACTTTCTGTGCTCTTTAGTTCATCGTAGTTGTTCAAAAGACAAGAAAAGGCCTGAAGAATTCCAGAACAGATACTAATCAAACCAACTGTCCTTCAGAGTAAGATTACTGGACAGTGCACAGCTAGTTAATATGAAAGAAACCCTAGTGACTTGTTTACTGAAGGCACTATTTTATGCTTTAAAGAAGCGTGAAAATATTTTCTTGTCTTCAAAGTCAAGACTATCACTGCAATAGACTTACGTTCGTCACCAAAGTCTCCTCCATTTTTGTACTGCTAGTAGCCACTGTGTTAGGATGAGAAGAAGGTGTAGTGTAGTCTGTTACAGACTCCTGTGAAGAAAAATAATTCCATTAAAATTTCTCCCTTATCTAAATTAGATTTTACGTTTCTTGGACAGATGTCAGCTTTGCTACAGGAGGAGTTCACCAAGCAACAGAAGATCAGAATTTCACACCAGTTTTTTTCTCAGAAGACATGTCCAGCAATCCTTGCCACTGAATTGCTACTGAGGTCAGAAGAATTGTTGGGACATTACAGCTTGCTTCATGACCTCACAACATATACCTGGAGACAAGTCAAAAATACAGTCTGCAAAGCAAGAATATACAGTGATGTACTGCCTGGGCACCAGACATACTCAACTGTGGTGGCGTAACATCATTTGTCACCCAAGATGCTTTAGCCACCTGTGGGCAGTTTTAGCCTATTTAAAAAGTAAAATACATTAGCTGAAAGCTTTCTGTAGCTTTAGATAAATACAGAAATTTCTTGGGTAAACCTATGACAAATAAGGCCCTCCAGATTAAAAGGAACACACAGAGATGGTTGCAATTTGCTAACCCATTTCCTCTCCTTTAAGTCCTGTCTCTGAAAGTCACAAGACTCAGTTTCTCTGGATGGTGAAGTTTACTTCCCAATTTCTGCACTGGGTAGTGACTTCAAGGAAGAAAAGGGCTGAAGTTTCCAGTCTACCCAGAGGCTTTCCTTGAAGCTTATTTGTCACAGTTAAGTGGACCTTAACGTGCTTAACGAACAAGGTCCACTTTTATGGACCTAGCTGTAACCAGTGACTACTGCAGTTGTAGGTATAAGCTGCCTGATGAAAGCTTCTCACTGCTAACACTGCCAGCTCTCTACAGAATGACCTACAATGAACAAAAAAAAGGCACCGGTACCTCTGTAAAGCCCTGTTGAGCACTGTTTTTTAGTTCTTGTTGCTGGATATCTACTGGGCGTATTCTGGACAGGCGAACAGATGTTATCAGAACCTGACCCACAGACTTTGTTAGATAAACGGTGTGACCCTGAATTAGCCAAGACCCACTCTCTAGCAAGCACTGCAAACTTTTACACATTTGAAGCCCAGAAAAGGCTCTGTCGTTTTTACAGAACCAAATACCAAGAAGGAACTGAAGGACAAATTAGCAGCAGGACTGTGGATGAGTGCCTGGACTCGCCAACACAATGATTTTGAAAGCACAAACGACATAATGCTTGTTTAATTGCATCCACCCGGTATGATGGTAAGCTATTAAAAAAAGTGCACACTGAATTTACTCCTCGAGCATATGGCAATGTCTCCTAAAAAAAACCAATTAAAGCATCAACATACTAACTGACAAGTAACAAAGAATCTTAAACGGATAAGCTCATTTTGGTAAAAGACTAGGACAACAAGCTAAACCATAATGGGGCGAGACAGGACACAATGTGCACACTGACTTATTTTTGTATTTACGAAGGAAACAGAGAGAACTATTTTCTCCATTCAGTTATTTCCTTTACTTGTTAAACTTGTGAAATACGAGTTACACGATGTTTCCCACAATCCGAACTACCAAACTGCAAGTTGCACATTTATATCTGATTCCAATAAACAACCTTAATTTGGGTTGAGCAAGGCAAGCACACAAGGCTGCTTTAATCACAAGGTCCTTCTAAAGAAGTAATTAACTGGCTTCTTGTTTTTTAAAATGCTTTACTGCATAAGAAAGAGGAAGTTTTTGATATAACATCATTAAAATTCCTTCAAGGTTTGGATGCAAATTTTACAGGGCCTCAGCACTAAAATTCCGTAAAAAAGAAATCAGATTAAGACTATTGCTAGCTTTCTGACTTTGGAAACTTACACCACAAAAATGCTTTTTCACTAGAATTAAAACCAAACCACTGTATCAGCTCTGGTGCCCTTAGAAGTATATGTGCAATGCTGAACCATCCTACAAAGACAAGTTACATGCCGAACATGCAGATAAAACAATGTTTCAGCCACAGGAACACCACTCCATAAGATGTAAGTTAACCACCCTCCTTTATTTACTGGTACATTAAGTCTAGGAATCTGTTCTATACGGCTTATCACCATAAACTTTTGTAATTCAATTCTGAATTACAAGTGATTCTTCTGTACAACTGTTTTACTGAAGAAATCAACTGATTACTTTATTATAAACTAATAACAGTAATAATAGCAAAAGCAAAAAGCTGTACATGCTTTTTCAGAATTATCTACAAGTTATTTGTACCTGAAGAAAAAGAACAGGCAAGCTTTTTGTAACTACCTACTTTGCCCAAAAGAAGAGATCACAAAACCTGAAGTGACTTCATGAACAAAGGGACAAGGCAGACCCCAGAGCTGCCCTTGCTATAAAGGATCAGGGTACTATATGGAATTAATCAGATATTGGATTCCCTCCTGATTTACGTAAATCATGCAAGCCAGAGAGCTTGTCAGATACTCAAAATTTATTCTCAAGTACAGCCTGCGTCCTTTTCGACATCAGCTCTGTAAGACACAGCTGTTACCAACTACCTGTGCAACCATTTCCCTGCCATGTCCATAACCAGGTATTGATCACACCTGTGATTTGAAAGCTTCAAAATTTTAGAGGCAGCAGGGTGGAGAAAGGCAAGGGGTAAGGTGTTTTACCTGATTCAGAGAATTACACATCGGATTGCCTTTACTCCAAAAATACTGCAAAACCCAAGAGCTGCAATTGCTTCAGAGCATCATGCTTATATTCTAAACTTAAACATCTCACCGGTATGAGCTGATTTATATTTATACAGTTTCTAAGGTAAAACAGTCCTGTATGATTAAGTGCACATGCTCTTATTAAGATGTTTGGTTTGGGATGGATAGGGTAGTCTTACAAAGCTTCTGCTTCTGAAGGAGGACAGCTGGCTTGACTTTTACAGATATTTACATCACCAAATCCACTACGGAAAGCATGCTTTCCTGGAAGCTGAGCAGTCACCTCCGAGAAGGATGTTAAAGAATATCAAAAGAGAAACTGTTTATGTTTGCTAAAAAAAAAAAATTCAACATTTGACATAGAAACAACAGATTAAAGATGTCATCACTTCTTCCCTCGTTAATGAGCAATGGAAAGAATACAAAGACAAGAGAAAGCAGCTGCAATAGAAATCAGCAGAGGAACTCCAAGGCTGGAGCAGTATTTGAATCCATTTTAAAAGCTACTTTAAAAAGTAGCAAGACAGCTTTATTCCTGCAAAATCTAGATGAAGCTTATCTTATCCAATAAATCTGCAGGTTGTTGGTTCAACTTCCGTAGAATTAAATATAAAATCTGACCACCCCTTTCCTAGAAAAAAAAAAAAAAAACAAAACAACTTACCAATGCCCTGGGAACTACTTGTGAGAAAGGAATTGAAAAGCAAACCTGGAACTGTAGAGATGGGAATACTAAGGGTTATTATTAAATGCTTCTATTAGCAACCGCTTAATGAGGAAATTTTTGGCAATTTTCATATCCAGCACAAAGTGGAAAGTTTCCTTTCACTCTGGTCTTCCCTCTAGAAGACAGAAGCTTGGTGCTTTAATACTGTGGTATTTAATACTGTGGTACCTTGGCAACCCATGTTTAAGGCCAGAAAGGCACAAAATCCAGACTTCCCTTTTGAAGATCTCATACTTTAAAATTACAACTGTAGAGAGGAAATTATGCCGATTTTAGCAGAGCTACTCTGTATCGAGGTAGCCTGGAGAAATCAAAGATACATTTCCTATTCTGTATGTGGCTTAGAAGAAGCATCTCCTCCTCTTACCTTGAGCTCTGGTCACAGGATCTTGAAAGACATTAAGAAAACACATGACATATATACAAACAGCCTTCTTACCAAATACTTGAGCAACCTGGTGTTTACGGCTTTACACTTCTGATTCTGCACACAAGAGGACACTTTGTCTGTTTCTGGTATCAACATAAACCATTCACACCTACTTACAAGACGGAAACTGCCAGGAAGGCTGAGAAATCCCAGCACTTAATTCTCTTGAGTATTTGCCATTCCACTCAAAAGTCAAGTTTGCAGCTACCACATCAGACACAAATATCCTCAACACTTGCTCTGTAATAGCACTTCATTGAGTTAACATCTTCTGCTTGCATGACACCTTGGCAAAAAATGGCCAAAATCCCCTTGTCTTCCCCCTGCCATCCCTCCAGCTGCGGGTGACAAAGATAAATGGTGAGTGACCTGCATTTCAGATTCTTCGAATATTAATGTAACTTTCTCAGAGGATCAGTATTCCTAAGTGGCATCAGAAAATTTTTGCTTAAGACTAGGAAGATTGAGTCAGCATGCAACAAACTTGAGTCTAAACTCACCAAGCTGCTTTACAAACATGCAAGAAGCATTTTTCCTGTACCAAAGCAAGTGTAACGATTAACTAGTAGTTACTCAAACTGCACGGTTTCTTTACATTTGAGAGATGATAACCACAGTTTTTGCTCAAGACAAAATGCTGCTGCAGTGATGGCAGTTCCCACACAGGTTCTTAGGCAAAAAAGGAGAGCACCTCTGGGATGTTTTCCAGCCAGTGCTATCAATGCACCACAGCTAAGAACAGAGCTGTAGAAAAATGAATCTCGACAGCAAGTCACCATCTCATTGTTGAGCAGTTATAGAGAAGTCAGTGGAGTTCCACGCAGACAACTATGATGAGTCCACAACAACTTGAAAGTGTTCTGCAAGGTTTACCGTGACAGTATCCAAGCCAACAGGACCTGACACACAAACATTTTAGGTAAACTAAATGAGCCTTATCCAATGCTTCAGCATACTCCTACTTTAGAGATTTCTTTTTTTCACAGAACAGCACTTAATTCATAGCTTCAGGTCACCCATACACCCAACCAACGATCACGTACACTACTTCACTCCAGTTCTCTGCTGGAAGTCAAGCACTCATCTTGCATCTGTCACATACATCTGAGTTTACAGAATCTGCCTATACCAGGCTCCAGTGCCACTCTCCACAGCAAGGCTCAGGACAGAGTTTTCACATTCATAAGGCAGCAAAAAAGTTTAAAACCTTCCAAGCTGATCTCTGTACAGGAGTATGACAAACAGCATGTCTCCGTACCACTTCTGGAGATCTGTTTAATTCAAACAGTACCGGTATGTTTCATATCTGCTATTCAGTGGGCCCTGCTGTCCACATAACTATACCACCAGCCAGCAACCAACTGTCAATTACATCACAGTAATCACATTTTACATATAGTGCTCAGTAATTTGTCCAATATTTTTCTTACCTTTGTGTTTGTTCCAAACTCAGGAGCAGACACAGCTATCATCGTTCCTATTTCCGTGCTCAGTTCACTCGCTGCTTTGGTTTCCTTTGTAGTGACAGGTTCTGGACTTCTGACAGAGGTGGGAGATGGCTTCTCCTGTCCCTCAGGCTCTCCCTGTTGGGCATCCTTCACCTTCCTGTTCTTTAAAGAACGCTCTTTCCCAATAGGACCAGGTTTATACTCTTTGTTTTCTACCGGACTCAGGTCTGGAAGCTAAGTTAGTGTTAACTTGTCAGTTATGTCTTCCCCCCACGTCCCATCCCACAAGAATATTCTAACATGCTTAAAATAACTTTGTTTAAATCTAACATAGCTTTCCTGAAGCATAAGAATTTTCTAACAGATAAATCATTTGAGACTAAGTTAGCGATACGTACATTAAATGCATTCATTTTGAACATTAGGAATCTAAACCATTGTTTTCAAGCACTACATGTTTCAAGTGAAGCAGTAGAGTTAAACTAAAATAACATCTAGTTAAAACCTACAGAAGAAAGCCAGCTTGACCCTCCTTACAAGAAAAGCATAAACAAGTATAGAAGTCGCAAGACTTCATATACTTACAGGTTGTTTTAATTTTCAGAGAATCAGGATTTTACAGGGCCCCAGGAAACTAGAACAGAAGCCTCTACCTTCATTTGAAGATACCTCGATGTATGGAAGTTGGCAGCATTTTTTCCTAGGAATTGAACACTACGGGCATACCCAGAAAAAACAAAACACCTACGCGCAAGTGTTGCCTTATATTGCAGACACCACGACTGGAATAACTGCTGCAATTCAGTGGTTCTTTTTTGTGCAGCTGAATTAAAGCAGAATAAAGGGCCTCAGGGACCCCGAATGCCCTGCTGTTTAAATAGCCATGTCCTTTCTGGCTGAGACTACTCAGCCCATTTCACTACAGAGCAGCACAAAAATTCCTTAAAGGCAGTCCTTAAAATCCTATTCCTTAAGCTTTGATAGTGGAAAGACAGAAGCTGCTGGTATTGTCTCTAATAAATACAAACCAGCTGTTTCAGGAGTAGATGGAGGAGACTCTATAATACGATGCCTTCAGGCTTTGGGGAGGGTGGAGTTTCCCAAAGGTATTTGGTACCCCTGGGGAGGCCAGCAGAGACTGGTTTTCAGAGGAAGGAAGAAAACAACAGCAGAAGCAGATGCCTGAGCTCTGCAATGCAGCAATCAGGAACACGAGAGCCACCTCACCCTAAATCTTTCTTTCTCTAACAGTTTACAGAGGCAGAAATTCCTCCAGACACTTTAAGGTCACACTTGGAAAGGTGAATTGCTTTGTTTCAAGTATGGTCCTTTTACATTGCCCATATTAGTTCAACAATACTAACCTCCAATCCTGAACACAACTTTGTATTTAGGCTTCATAACAAACAATATCACCATGGGGGTGGTGGGTGTGCAGGAATTGTTTGTTGAGGTTTTTTTTTTTGTCATCAAGACACTTAAAGGATTACAGCCCTCTCATTCAGAAGAGGGCGCAAAACCATTAATCTCCAATGAATTTACCATTTAGTCACACATTTGTCTTTCAACAAAATCTACAGGAGTCTTGATAGCTAAAACCAAGCAGAAAAAAGGAACTTTATCTACACAGTATAAAGTAGACTGACTGTATATATTTAACTTTGGAGTTCAGTGATTTCATGGGGGCAGTTTTAGGCATGCTGCTAGTATATCTGAGATATGGCTTTTGAACGTGCTGTTACTACAATTCACCAGCATTAATTACTGCATATTTCTCTGCACTTGTACACGTTTTATATTTTGCAATAAAAAACATGAATTGCAGCATACCCACCGAGTGCCTCATGTAGCAGAAGTTAAATTCATTCTACAAGTGACTGCACTTTCAGATTTCAGCTTTTTTTGGAAAAACCAACCCAAACACAACCAACACAAAGAAACACCCAGTCTTCCAGAAAGACAAAAGGACTTTAATTATGTCAGGGGTGCTGCCAAATCTCAGACATCAAAGAGGGACTGAAACAGCTGATTCTGTAAGTCACCAGCCAAGTGTATCTACTATAACCATCTCTTTCTGGGAGTAAGAAGCTGGTGCTGAGTCCTAGCGATGCACAGATAAGTCTCACTGGACGTAGAAATAACAGCAAAGTACGTTTCCTTAACGCGAAAGATCACTAAGTGTAATCTAAATGACAGCAGGAGAAAGCACTACCTCTTATGAGCGGTAACAATGGAAATACAAGAAGGTGATGATTGAATGGAGCCCCTGAATCTCTGGATGGCAAGCGATATCTCATTTTTTTAAAAAATGAGATAAGATTGATTACCTATCCAGTCTTCCTAGATTAGTTGCAAAAAAAGTAATTACCCAGACATCTATGCATTTGAATGTGAGACTTCAAATCAGTGGCTGTAACATTCCTTCCTTTCCTCAAAACACTTTTCCTGCAATTTGATGTATTACTCGTCTTGGTGATCTGGCTACAAAACTAGGCAGAGGACCATGCATCATTTAGAGGGGGGGCAAGGCAGGCATGGTGCTGGCAGGAAGAACTACTGAAACTGCAGATATAGCCAGAGCAGAAGCAGAACGCCTGCTTCAAAACAGCTCTCAAAGCCCGAGTGAAGTAAGCTCAAGGGAAAGCCCCAAACTAGAAAACAAAACACTCTACCACATCCATAGTCTCCCAACAAAGCTACCACAAATCCACAGTCCCACCCCTGCTCTAGCCACATCCCTTGTTCCAAACGCAGCACCAACAGACAACCTCTGCTGAGCTAGGATGCTATTTACTTACACTTGCTTCTTGAACTGAATTCCCGATCTTCTCTGCAAGAACCAACTTGATTATTTTAGGAAATATAAAAGAGTAATGCAATTTTTATAGGTCTAGTCCTGACTGAATGAGTATTCTATGCCATTATTTGTCACCTCCTTTTGGCTGAACTTCTTTAAGTTTAAAAGTTTGTACTGAAGATATGACCTTTTACCTTTTGTGCTTTGATGGGTCCAGCCCGAGGCTGTTTCTGTCTTTGCTCTTTTGGTTCTGGTAGCTTGTCAGTGGACTTCTCAGAAAGTACAGGGCCAACTTCATTGTCACTGCCACTGGAAGCTGGGGCTCCAAACTGAATAGTTTCTATACCAAGATCGACTCCACCTTCTTGCCCAGGCTTTGTCCCCTAGTTAAAGGGTAAATATTTAATGCATTTAAAAAGATTTCTCGATCAGTACAATGCCAACTGGTTCAGAAAAAGAGCACAGGCTATGCTCAGCTGAAAACCACTGAAAACATACATTTACTTTCTGCCAGCAAAAGTATTATTTGTGACTGCAACAGATTTGCAAGAGTATACAATATGTGAATGTATACTTCCTCCTCCTCCAGTTCCTACTGTTCATACAGCTCAAGAGCAAGAAAAAAAAAACAAAGCAGTGAAGAAATGTGTAAACAAGATCAAGATGCTGAACTGGTAGAAAAGGGGCAAAGGGACAAGAGCAGCATCAAAATGTTCAGATTCAGGTTCACAACATTCTCCTGAAAGTTCAAAAATTAACGTTCAATTCAAGAGGAACAATAAGAAATTAAAAAAAGACTTCCAGATCTCCTTATGCAGTTAAAATGATCTCCTAAGAGTTATGTCACATTCTTACAGTTTAAAACAATAAAGTCAAGACCAAAAAAGCCCAAGACAACAAAGCCGCAGGACTTAAAACATAAAATTTAGGGCTATGCAAATTCCATGGGATAAGAAGAGCTAATATAGTTAGAAAGGATCTACTGCTTTCTGTATCTCTGATTTAAGAAGGGACACAAAAAACATTTAGTTCCTCAGAGACATCCTGTTTCTGTCTACATTACTGAACTGTACGCAATTGTTCGCATGCAAACTATGCAATATTTGTACTTAAAAAATGCATTGAATAATAGCTATCAAGAGAATCTGTGAACGGCTGAGTTTTTAAAGAGAACAGTTTTCCCATGCTGTAATCCTAAAAGCACTAGTCTGTAATCCTGTGTTTCTGTACTATCCCTTGACTTCGCAGAATTCCACATATGCTAGTTTAAGTATGTGCACACATGAATAAATGGATAATCTGTACCCAATCCCAGTGAGAAAATTTGGGTGAGCTTCACATATAACTACTCTTCGTCCCTTCATTCTTACCTCTGGAGATGTAGCTGAACCAAAAGATGTCAAAGGCTTGTTCCAGGCACTGACCGAAGGTGGCTGAGGTGGGCTAATGGGTCCCACTGACAATTAAGAAAAGAGAGTTTAAAAAACCTCCAATGTTGCTAAATGCATTTGACTAAACTTATCAATTGACTGATAATTAAAGTTTAGATGTCCTGAATAAATAAGCTTTGGTTAAGAAACTATTAACCTATTCAGCAGCTAAAAATATGCTACCTATTTAGCTGCTTTCAAGTGGGGCAATCATTATGTTTGGAAGCATGACAAAGCCTGACAAAACACAGATTCCTGAGGGGAGTGACAGCTGCTCATTCATAGCGAATGAAGAATACGACAACAACATAAAAGACTGAGTAATATCACGCTGCAAAAATCTCTTTTCAGAGGTATTCATAGGTTACAACACTGCAATTGGAAACGTTGTCCTCTGTTCCCTGTGCAAACCTTATTTGCAGGTAGAAGTGAGACATCAGAGAGAGCTGGCAATCAGCAATCTCTAACTACAACAGGTACCCCCCACCCGAAGTCCAAAAGACACCACTTACGTTTTTTGGAGATGTCATTTAGAACTGCTGTAGGAGGCACCTTGTTTTCCCATAATTCAGTTCCCAGGCCATTGTGAGCCTGGGTGTTTTGCAGAACTTTGCCTGACACCGCGTATTCTGGGCTGGCTGTCCCTCCTGCAGCCTGGTTTTGCGTCTGAACAGGAGCCTGTGGCTGAGCTGGGGTCTGTGCTGTACACGGAGGCTGTGCCTGAGCTTGTGCCTGTTGCGCAGCTGCGGCTGCTGCCTGTTGCTGCTGCTTTTTGGCAAATCTGGGTGGGAGCTTGGAATTCTGACCTCGGCCTTTTTCGGTTGATCCTTTTTTGGTCCAAACCTGTAAGCAGAAGCCAATTTTATTCTTACAGCTGATAGTCTGTATGGACACCAATTACGCATTCTGTAGCAGCAAAAACACAAACTGACTAACCCCATCTTAAAGAAGTTTGTTTTTTTTTTTTTTTTTACAGGTATTCAGCCACAGGAACAATGATTTCTCATCCATTTTCCTCTTGGAATTAATTGTTATACAAGCAACAGTATAAATCTTTATTACAGTATGAAAAATGGTGTTTTCAGTTTACCAGTTCTACCTGCCTGACAGTGCCCAGTCAAGAAGTGCAGAATCATAAAATGATTAAGTGAAATGTAATTTAGTTTACTAATTCTGAAAAACTTCATATTAATACAACTATCTAGTTATATTTATAAGGTGAAAATATAGCTTATTTGGAAGGAAGATTCTGCACACTTTACAACATTCCCAGTACTGCAAGGAGTTCTTTCCCACTATAAATGCTGGTCTTGTACCTGCACTGTTTGTTCCTCCTTCTTTCGGCGCTCTTCATCTTGCAAGCGTTTTTGTTGCTTCTTAGACACCACTTCTGTGAAACCATCATCATTCAAGTTAGATTGGGAGTCTTCAACTACTGTCACTTCAGGGTGATCATCAATGATCACAACACCTATAGAAAAAGGAAAGGTATAAATGCTGCTCTTTTAACAGCTTCAGATGGAACGCACCAAGCCAAGATCTGGTTTCGAGGGGAAGTTATTTTCCCCACAGACACAGATGGTGGCTCTGATTCAAGGTAAGCTTCTGCTTGACAAGTGCGTCCTTGCTGAGCTTGAAGACAAAGAATTAATCTTTAAGAACTGAAAAACTGGAGATGCCTGTACCAGACTCTCCAATAATGAACAGCCTTTCCAGATATTGGCTGTAAGCTTACCAGTCATATCCACTGCCTTTGCTTATGAAGGTTAAGCAAATTATTACAGCGTGGTGGAAAATGGTAAGAATGAGTTAAGATCAGATCATTGAACAAAATTGTTTTTATCTATACATAAAAATATACACTGAGATTTGCCACCTTTTAGAAGCGTACACATTGTTAATCAGATATGACAAAGGTAGCAATGCTCAAGTACACAATAATTACGGCGTTTTAAAAAAAAAAAATCACCTTTCCTCTTTTCTAAGTTTTCAAACATCTAGCTCTACATGCAGCAAAGCTAGTGGGATTACAAATTCTTGTTAGCATATTATCAATACATACTTGCGTAATTATTAAGATCAAATTGAGACAAGGCATCCACTTTTTCCTTAGGCTTCTTTGGACCAGCCTTAGGTTCTTCTCTCTTTTTGCCACTTGCATCCTTGGTGCTCTTTTGTCCTGCAGCAGTAACACCTCCATCCTCCTGATGTAAAGAGTTGCTGTTGGTGGGATCAACACCAGGCACAGTCGTTGTCTGCTCTTCAAATGGCCTATATTAGAAAAAATTTGAGAAAATTAATGACCAGCCACAGAACACTCAGGAAGGAGCTAACAGTTTAACGCAGATCTCATCATAGGGGTACAAGCGTCTACTGTGCAACTTCTTAATAGGCTCCAGACTTTTACTTTCAGGTCCTTTAAGAAGCTTAACAGCAAAAGCTGTTTTGGGGACGTATCAAATGCCCTGCTGCCAAAAGCAATCACAGAAAAAACACCAACCCATAATTTTAAGGTCACCTCTGTCTTGGTCTATGTAGTTAGAGGTACCAAAACTCAACAGGTATGCAGTTCAGCATACTTCAACTGCAGTCAAGTCTTCTATGAAAAAAACCAAACCAAACAAACCAGAAGCTTACAGTATGCAATGTGAGCAAATATAAACAAGGTACAATATACTTGCTCTATAGGCTCACTTGCCAAAAGCTACCTGACACCGTAGGAGTCAGATTTGCAGCATTCTAACTTTGCTGTGGAACCTGGAATACTTAATTTTTGCTTCAACGTCACCTTTAAGTGACTAGCCATAGGAATTCTTAATAGTTTTAACTCTGAGCTTAAAGCACTGATCACAAGCTTTTAAGCCCAGGCAAAACCTTAACTTAGAATACAGCAACCTACAAGCACAGGAGTCCTAGATTACAAGGTAGGCATTCAATGAAGAAATGTCTTGTCCTGCCTCCCACTTAACAGGCTACTGCGCACCGTGGCTACGAAACAGTGGGCAAATAGTAACATTAAACAGTTATCAAGTTTCAATCAAATTTAGCATGTAGAGAAACAGAGTTCAGTCTCAGTGGCAAGCATTTCTCAACATGCTTGTCTGTTAGGTGATTGATCTAAAATGCAATGCAGCAATTTACATATTAATTGCAAAACCGCTCACATTAACATTTCAGCTTGCATCCAAATCTTAAGAAACATAGCTCGACCCAGAGACAGCGCTGCAAACTTTTTTTATTAGGCATTTTAAACACTGTGCATACAAGAATATTCTGCTCTTAGTTCCAAGTGTCTGTATACAAACAGAAAAAAAAGGAAGTACACAGCCGCAGGTGCATGTGCTTGTCTTACTCTTTTCTACCATTCTACAAATCTAAAATAACTACTTATGATTTTGAACCACAACAGGACCACAGAAGACCATGACCATGTATGCTTTCTACCAGAATCATAGAATCATAGGGTTGGAAGGGACCTCTGGAGATCATCTAGTCCAACAGAAGCTGGTACTCACCCTCTTTTTCCACTTCTGGGTGGAGGACCACTCCGCCTTTCACTCCTAGGCCCTGAGAAGTTCCTCCCCGGTTTAGCCGGCCCATTGTTGCCACGTCGGTTTTGACGGTCTATTCCAGGCCGCTGACTAGAGAAACTTCTCTTGGCTATTTCCCTTTTTGGAGCTGCAGCGTTTTCTCCTGCCTTTGCAGCCACCTGTGCTGCTACATCTGCTGTTTTCTTCTCATCCCTCTCCCGCCTCTCATTGAAGTCGCTGCTTTCCGAGGCTGTTTCCCACTCTTCATTTGCCTGGTCTGAAGAATTCTGGTTGGACAAGTCTGGTGTCTTACTACCTGACACATCCAGAGCAGTGGTGGAGGGCTCATTAACTGCATTACTAACTGTGGCACTTGTCGATGAGCTGGTTACTGCCTCATTTATCTTTGATGCTGCCTCTCTCTCTTTTAGGCGCCTAAAGCGTGGTGGCTTATCTTGCCTTGGAGGCCGAGCAGGCCTTTGTCTTCGGGGCCTCTCTCTATTTGGATCAAACTTTCTCTCAAATTTTGGAGGTCTTTTATCAACTGGTATAGGACCATAGTGTTCACTTCTTCTTGGAGGCTCCCCATCTTCTGGTTTAATGATCTCTGTTTGCCTAGGAGTCCACTGATTGTCTCTGTAGGCTGGTCTCCTTATTGTGGATGGACGTGGAGGACGCCCACCAGGATCCCTGCCACCACGTCTATACATTCCCCCTCTGCCTCGTCTAGAAGGCTCTCCTTTAGGAAGAAATCCTGGTTTGGGTTTGTTCTCATCATCTCTTATGTAGGTTTTTTCTAGGGATCTGTTGTCTACTCTGATACTGTTTTCAGGTTTGAACAACAGAGGCTTTGGAGGCTTCTTGCCATCAGTTCTCTCTTCTCTTTTTGGGTGCTTGCCTTTGATTAGACTGTCTTTGTCTGAAAGCAGCGTGTCACTTGCGCTTTCATGAACTTCGCTGTCAGAATCCGTCTCTGAACCATGCTGTCGGCGCCGTTTTGGGATTACTTCAAAGTCAGAACTCTCACTACGAGTTTCGCTCTCTTCTCTTTGCCTAACAGGCCCCGAAGGCACGTGGTCTGATCTAGGCTTAGGATCTCTGTAGTGTGGGTAGTCTCTGTTATGGCCTCTACTGCCCCGACCACGTCCTCCATAAGAACCCCTGTAGCTACGACCTCTTGAATAATACTCGCCACGACCTCTGCCTCTGTATCCCTGATCTGGGAACCAGTCTCTATCCCTAGCCTCTTTCCAGTATGTCCTAGGTGGTAAGCCAGGCTCTCTTTTCACTGGTCTGGTTTCTAAGCGTGGTTTCTCTACCACCTCCTTGTTAACAGCCTTCTCTGCCTGCTTTTCCTCCTTCACTCCAGTAGCTGGCTGCTGAACGTGTGGCTGTGGCTGTGCTGCTGGTTGAGCGGGTGGCTGCTGCTGTACTGCAGGGGGAAGCTGTGGAGCAGCAGGCTGGGCAGCCGGTAGCTGCTGCTGGACTGGAGGTGTCGGTGGCTGAACCGGAGCTTTAGCTGCAGTCTCAGTTTGACTGCTCTCCTGGCTTGCTGGTGTGGGAGCAGCATCCTGGGTTATCTTCTTAGCCAGAGGAGCGCTGCTGGAGGTGGGTGTCTCTGGCTCAGCCTGAGGCAGTAGCACTTGAGGTGCTTCCTTTTTGTCACTTTTTTCAGACTTGCTAGGTTTTTCACTAGATGTCTTTTCTCCTTCTTTCTCCTTCCTCTGCTCACGCTCTTCTCTCTGTTCACGCTCTTCCTTCATATCCCTAAGCACAGGCTTTTTAATAGGACCTGATCGTCTTACTGGTCTATCACTGCCTTCATCTCTCCTGCCATAACCTGGCCTAGGACCCCATCTTGTTTCAGACTTCGGTTTGAAAGTTTTTTCAGGTTTTGGTCCTTCTGACACTCTATTGATCAAAATTTCTTTTTTTGGCTTAATCTCAAGTCTCTCAATTGTCTCCTTTGTCTCAACAGACCTGTTATTTAATTTAGGGATGTTTGTTGCTGTCTCATTCCTCTGTTCTTCTGATTTTAGAGAGTGACTTGAACCATGGGAAATGCTTCTCTTTAGCGAAGAGTGACTTTCCCCTGCAGGCACCAATTCTTCTGGGGAGCTACGGGTAACTTTCTCATTCACTCCTTCAAAATTAACTGCCATGTTAGGTGTGTCAGTTTGGAGAGGTTGTACATCTTCCAAAGGCCTGCTTGGGAACTTTTGTACCTCCACCTCTCCTGATTCTCTGAAAAAGTCCGTCTTTGGATGAGAGTCCAACTGGTTGTGTTCTACAGGATAAGCAGCAGCAGGGACAGCAACTCGTTCTTGCTCCAAGTGTGCCTCAGACCTAAGCAGCAAGCAATTAAGAATGTTAGGGTAGGGGGGGGAAAAATTTACTCAAATATTTACTTAAACCATTTTCCATTTCTATGAAGGATTAATGTCAGCTCAAGGAAATAACAGGTATTAATTTTCATAGTGGCTGCTAGTCGTAGAGGTCAATTTTATTCTATCCCGATTAAGAGTTCAGTGTACAATTAGCTTTAGGAATCTATTATTGTTAATGACTATACATGCAATTTTAAGTGGAGCCTCCAAGTTAGCAGGCTAGCATCACAAGTAGTACCAGAGAGCAGTACAGCAAAAAGAATTTTTGGGTACTTCCAAGATGTAGAGGAAGCCTTCCTGACCTTTCATCACGCAGCAAAGATCAAACGCGACTGTCTCGCTTTACGCTACTTGTACTTAACACACCACTTTTGAAACTAATATACATCAGACAGAAATTCTCCAATATGCGGAGGATGGAAAGCAGATGGAGAACAGGAAAACACTGCAGGAGTGCTCTACAAAACTGAAAATTCAAAATATTATGGCAATTACCATTCATCAAAATAGGTTAAGGATCCTAAATAAGGGGTAAATTGTCCTTCTACATCCCACTACAGAGAAGGCTTATCTTTTGTTTTCTACAACAGCGCCAAGTACACACAACATCTGCTAGCCACAACTCCTTTTAAAGTTTTGTGTGAAGAGCAGCTGTAACTCAGTTTAAATTGCATTTTGCAACGTAAGTTACACAGGCAAGCGTGTAAGTATGTATGGCTCAGAAGTGACACGCAGAAGTAAATAACTCAGGCTTACCTCAAATCGTCAGGCTCTTCTAACACTTTGGGAGGAGAACTAGATTGCTGAGGTTCTGCATGGGGGTACGGGTCTGACCCCCACATCATGCGGGGCTCCGACAAAGGAACAGTGTGCTCTCTTGCTGAGCGAGCTATATGTTCAAATGAATCTGAACTAGTTGCTGATCCCTCTATCTGGTCTCTTCTCATCAGTGGTTTGGGAGGCATAATTCCTGTGACAGATTTAAGTTCAACAATTGAAACCGGTTTAACATTAGCAAAAAAACCTACCTCAAGACAAACAAAGCATATCAGGAGGTACTGAAGAACGCTACACTCTCTCCTCCTATCTGCTTTCCTCTGTACTGTCCGTTGTTGAAACTAAATGTCTATTCACTGACAGCTGACATCCGAATGACTAAATGATATTCACCACTAGTACTCTACGTACCAAAGCCATCTGCTTTCACTATAATGGGACAAACCAGGTTGTTAGACCTGTAAACTTGTGGATGAAGTTTCTGATGTACGATCAGTACTGGGACCGGTGCTGTTTAACATCTTTGTCGGCAGTGGGAGTGAGTGCACCCTCAGCAAGTTTGCCAATGACACCAAGCTGTACAGTGCGGTTGACACACTGGAGGGAAGGGATGTCTTCCAGGTGGACCTGGACAGGCTTGAGAGGTCAGCCTGTGCAAACCTCATGGAATTCAATAAGGTCAAGTGCAAGGTCCTGCAACTGGGTCACGGCAATCAATCCCAAGCACAAATACAAGCTGGATGGAAAATGGACTGAGAGCAGCCCTAAGGGGAAGGACGTGGGGATGTTGGTTGATGAGAAGCTTAACATGAGCCGGTCATGTGCGCTTGTAGCCCAGAAAGCCAAAAGCATCCTGGGGTGCATCCCCAGCAGAGTGGCCAGCAGGTTGAGGAAGGGGATTCTCCCCCTCTGCTCCGCTCTGGGGAGACCCCTCTGCAGTGCTGCCTCCAGCACAAGAAGGACATGGACCTGCTGGAGCAGGTCCAGAGGAGGGCCACAAGGACGACCAGAGGGCTGGAGCACCTCTGCTATGAAAAAACAGCTTCCAAAAAAAAAAATCTGAATAAAAACAAACCTAAAAACCCCAGGCGCACACCCAAACCAAACAACACAAGTACCCGGCAAGGAGCCTTTCAACCAAATGGCGTTTTGGGTGTCAAGGATCTACAGACAGGCTGAGAGATTTGGGGTTGTTCAGCCTGGAGAAGAGAAGGCTCTGGGGAGACCTTACAGCAGTCTTTCAGTACTTATAGGGGGACTACAGGTTGCCCAGGGAGGTTGTAGCTGCCCCATCCCTGGAGGTGTTCAAGGCCAGGCTGGATGGGGCTTTGAGCAGCCTGGTCTGGTGGGAGGTGTCCCTGCCCAGGGCAGGGGGTTGGAACTAGGTGATACTTTAAGGTCCCTTCCAACTCTAACCATTCTATGATCTGAATGGCAAAAGGCAAGACAAGTGTACACACAGGTGTTTTGTGGGTTTTTTTTTTGTACTTTATTAAGGACTCTAGGTCTTCTTTTTTTGGCAACATTTTAAAGACATTCTAGTTTTCACTGTCTTTGCTTAGGCTGCCATTTCCTCTGTTCATTCCTTGCACTCATTCAGGATACTTATCCAGCTAATGAGCAAGGTAATGGGTATCTCCCTTACATTACATGCCAGACTTGTATTATTTACACACGATAGCTTTCCTAACTGCAAGTCAGATGGCCATTCCACAAATTAAAAAGGACTTTTTAGTGCCAAGAATCTGAAAACACAAATTTAGTAAGACTCTAGAGGAGCTAATACATAATGCAAAAAACTCCAAAATTTCATGGTTTTTTTTAAATAAGGAATGTAGTATCAAGTGCTAACACGTAATGAAACACAAATGGCAAATACGGTATTTTTCTCAGTTCAACCTAACCCATGCCAGCTTTAATATCTGCAACAAAGTAAGGCTTACGCTGACATCCTGAGTACATCCTTAACATGCCTGCAATACAGGAGAAAACTATGATTTTACTTTATAGTCAAAGCTATGCTTTGGCACATGACTTTAATTTTTTCCAGTATTACTAAAATCTGTTTTGGCTCAAACAATGAAATAATGTAGTTATCTTTTATTAAAAAACCCCACTCATTTGCTGGATGTGGTTAGGGAAAGACTTCTATTTCAAACCCAAGAAAGTTCAACAGTCAAAAAGTGCTGCCAGATTTTACCTGGATGAATAGGAGGCATATCCATTGCAGGTCTTCCTGACATCATTCGTGGGTCCATGTAAGACTGCATCATAAGCCACCGTGGATCAAAGCCCATCGAAGCTAAATGCTGAGGATGCGGTTGCATGGGCTGGTAAAGGGGCCTATGCTGGGGAGGCGGGACAGGGCCACTCGAAGGCTGTGAGGGAGCAGACTGTGGAAGGACACCTTGCTGTTGTTGCTGCCACTGCTGCTGTTTCATTTGCTCCTGCGTAACAGAAAACGGTATTACAAGACTTTTTATAAGATGAAGACTTGAGCAGAATTCAAATAACCCTCGGAAACAACAAGTACAGTTATCTAGGCACTAAGCATTCTGAAAATTAATTCCAAACATACATCAGGATGAACTAGGAGAAAGGGGGAAAAACTGACTGGACAATTTAGAATAGCTAGTTTTGCTGGTATTCAGCTGAGACAATGAATGAGCTATACTTCATGCATGTCATTAATGCAAAGTGCTCTTCAGACCACAGGACCCGAGTCCAAATTACATTTGTGACTGTCACGTCCTTTAAGGAAAAGCTGCAGAAACATGGATCACCAAATCCCATGTTCCACAGATAACCACAGGACAATGTTTTACTTCAGCAACTGATGCCAAACTGGACAGTTTTAAAAGCCTCTCTTGCCTTCTGCTCACTTACATACTTTGCAAGTGCCAAGTATTATTTCATGCAGAGCAACTCCTGCCAGTACCATAGATGTTATAGAAGCTAGAAAGCAACAACTTAAGCTTTTTGAAACTTCTTGGTCAGAATAACACAGAAGACGTAATTCTTTTAATGAACTTCCGTCTTTTAGTGAACTGGTTAATTACCTGCTGCCTCTGAAATCTTGGTGGTAATGATTTCTGGAACTGTTTAGAATAGCCCGAGGAAACAGCAGGACGAGGCTGAGATCCTGAATCTGGCTCACTCTCATGAGTCACCTGTGAAATCTCTTTCTCATTCCGACCACTATCTTGTCGGGTAAAGACTGCTTGATCTTCTGAAAAAAAAAAAAAAACCACACATGCCAGAGGCAAGAGTTAATCTCAAAACTGTAACAGTTTCACCAGAATGTCAGATAAGGCTGTTCTAAAATGTAGACAGTCTGCCTTCTCTAACCTCAGAGTCTTAGTTTCCAGTTTCCAAAACCGATAAAGGCAAGAAAAGTGAAGAACAAGCCCTCAACATAAAGCAATGTTGTTAATACATCTCTCAGTGCCCCTTTTAAACTCAAATACACCAGGTAATCAACCACTGGCACTTAGGTGGTAACTATTAAGTGATTTAATAAGTGCTGTATCAATGCTACCATATTACGTTTGAGTTAACTTTTTTAATGAATGAAGGTTTGGTTTTACAACCACTTTTATCCATCTAAAGGATAACACAACCTTATTGAGCACAGTCTTAACGGTTATCTTGTGGCATTCGAGTTCCACTGCAACAAATGAACCAAGTTTAAATGTGCGCTCTTTGTGTCTATTTCTCTAGGCTTGCTGAAAGAACCAAATAGCTGAAATAATTTATATTGCTTTTTAGCAACATGAGTTGCTGATCCTCCTTTAGCAAGAAAAGAAAACCTGCTTTTCTTTCTGGATTCTTCAAAGTCCAGCCTGAATCACAAAACCCAGTTTTTACTTTAACATTTTGACAGGTTGGGCAAACAGGTCTAGCTCAAAGGACAGTTAGCAGCTGTAACGTGTCAGGAAAATAAATGGGTCTAGATGCACTAGGTTAATAAGGTATGCAAATTAGCCTCCTAGATTACAACTATGCTCTGTGGCTCAGCTTTAAGACACACAACTCCTACTTATGTGCAAGATTACCTTTTTCTTCCTTGTTATTCCTGGTTTCTGTTTCTTGTTTTTCTACTACAGGTGTTGCCACAGGTTCTACAGGCTCAGGAACCTCATGCGCTGGTTTCTCCTCTTCCTTCTCTTTCTCAACCTCCTTCTCTTCTTTTTCCATCTCCTTTTCTTTCTCTTTCTCCCTTTCTTGCTCTTTTGCCTTCTCAAGTTTTTCTTTTTCTTCTTTTTCTTTTTCCTTCTCCCTTTCCCTCTCTTTTTCCTTTTCTTTCTCCCTCTCCTTCTCTTTTTCTCTTTCTCGCTCTCTCTCCCGCTCCCTCTCTTTTTCCCGCTCCCGCTCCCTTTCTCTTTCCCTTTCCCGCTCCCTCTCTCTCTCCCTTTCCCTCTCCCGTTCTTTCAGAGGGTCTTCCCGGGAGGGTTTTGTCACACAGCCGAATTTTTCATTTAACCTTTTTAGCTTTTCGGCACAAGCTGCTTTTCGCTGTTCTTCCATTCTTCTTTCTTCCTCTTCTCGCCGCTTACGGGCTCGCTCAACTGCAGCTGATATCTCTGACTGTTGTCTTCTCCTCTGTTTCCAAATTTCATCTTCATCTGGTACTGGCTTAGGGGGAAAAGGACCCTGCCTTCCAGGTCCTACCTGGCGATCAGGGGGAGGAGGGTGCTGCAATATTAAAAATCAGTTACGTCAAGTTGAGTGTGTATTATATGAACAGCTAGCCGTAATCTTATATTTTACTATTTGTCAACACATGTATTTGCATGGCACCTTTAAAAAGCAAGATTTGAAAGAAAAAGCAAGCCCCCCACCTTCCTGCTCCAGTTCAGACTCATGCAACCTGAGCTCAGAAAGGAGAGGTAAAGATTCAGTTGGGTTCATGTCACTCCTCCTCCCCATCACTAAGGCAAAGTGACAACAAAGATGACAAACATCTTTTAGATCTGGTTGCAGGCTGCTCTAACCCACAAAGACTCAGGGCAGATCTCAGACAAAAGTCTCCCAAGGAGCCAGAACAGTTCAAGGTAGCTCAGGATAACAGGGATTTTAATAAGGATTGTTGAAAATTGTTCAGAAGCTACAATGGACACACTTCATTTCCCCGTCTGCCTCAGCAGCCAGCCCTCCAGCACTGCTCCCACACCCCTGTCCTCTCTAGTTCCCAAATGGGGCTGGATAACAAAGCTCTTGAAGTTCCCATGCATTTCATACACCACTTACAAGATGGGGCTGCTTTACACAATTAGCAACACAGCTGTTTTGGGGTCCCATTCTTACTGGCCCCAGGCACTAAGATCATTTTACTTGACAAAGAAAAGACTTATCCCTATGTGAAGCATATTTTTACTTTTCTTAGTTTAAATCCCTCCACCACGGCATTAAAGAATTCAACTCAAGGAAATAAGGACAATTCTAATCTTTCTTACCGGTGGTAAAATAGATTTGGGATGAAGAGCAGGACCACCTCTTTCATGTATAGAAGGCTGTGGACCCCGATCCTATTGAATCAGACACAGTACCAGTGTCAAGCTCCTAACAAGAGTCAAGCTGACAAATTTTAGATTTACTGTTTTCTACTACATTAAGATACTACGCCTAGTGAGCTATCTGCATATGCAAATTTGCATGCAAAACAATTGCAAGAACATTTCCACTTTATGTACTGACTGTACATACAAAACAAACACACGTGACAAAACGATTACTTTAAACATTCACAGATCCAAATTTCAGCGTTTATGTTACTGCACCGTTTTGCCTTAGATTCAATGTAGCATCAAACCCTGGAAGATAACATGATCTTTACATACAAAGTGCAAGTAAAACCAATTAAAAATCTCCCATCTTCATTATTACTGGTGTCAAGAGAAGACATTTCTGGGAAATTTTCAGATAAAGTCAACAGTAGCTTTTCCTAGGAGTTGGGGAAGTGGAAACATAGAGCTGACGCAGGCATAAACTGAGGTGGCTGCCAACCTTCCTCTACTAGAGGATAAACCGAAAACCAAAACAGCTGAGCTGATGAATTCTACGTGGTCTGTGTAAAACCCATCTGCCTGAGATGTCAGAAGTGAGCTGACACATTACTGTCAAGTTGCACTGAAGAAAGTGGGTCACAATACCATAAAAAAAAAATCCCCACACCCAGGAAAAATGTGTGGGCCAACTGGGCACTATTTACTCTGTGCCACTATAAAACGTGACGGACAGCAGAACCGCTTCATTCACTGTTACAGGGATGGACAGACAAGAGTATCAAGTTAAAACTTGTCAGCTGAGTCACAGTATCTGACACAAGAGTTCTCAGTCCCTCACAACTGTGGATTAGAACACACTAGATAAAGTCATGCTATTTTTATTTTGTGACCAGAAGCAGCTAAGTTGACTAAGCAGCACCCGATCAGTTACCACAGCTCAGATAGGCAGCAGCTAATGCATTCACTCATGTTCATAACCTGAATTGACCTGACAGTTTGGAAAGACACCTGAGTGGGACCTCTCCTCACAAGGCTGTTGCCAGAAGAGCTGAAGAGAAGAACGCACAAACCTGATCAAGCTGAGAGCTTTTGCTGTAAGACCCTTTGGCTGCTGCTGTGGAAACCTGGGTGGCAGACTTAGCACTTGTCTGTTCTTCTGCTTCCTTCTGGCCATCAGGACTCTGGGAATCTTTTGATGGTGTTTGTTCATCACTATGTGCAAAGAAGAAAAACAGAAGATGTACTCCACACAGGTATTTAGCTATTTATCTTCTATCCTCAATGTTTCTTATCAAGAGTGAAATTTCCTCACAGCAAGGATCATGTCTAGTACATACCCAGCTGACTAGGGTCTGCAGGTAGTTATGCAATTTAATACGGTATTGAATTACTGGAATGAACGTTAGTGGAATGAGTACTTGCACTCATTTCATTCAACCTTCCCAAAAGTTAAGCTAGTTAAGCGGCATTTATACCCAACTGGCAACACCAACTCACCCACTTTCCTTCTCTTTTTGACTACTCCCTTGCTCATCATCATCACTGAAATTCAACTGCTCCGTGTAATCCACTTCACTCTGAGCACCTGATACATAAGCAAATATTCAATTAATCTGTTATTCGTACATTGAATCTTCTGAAAGAAATCATTAATCTGATGTTCTTACCTGCCCAGCCTTCATCAGCCTCAGCATCTAGATTATCAAATTTATCAAGTTCTTTAAGTTCACTAGCACTAAGAATGGATGGGCGCTCAATAGGTTCTGAACACCATGAGGGTGGTCCTCTTCCCCTTGGCCCTCTAAAAAAGAGAAACAAAGGTCACCGTCACTATTTATCCAGCAACATGACTAGATAAAAGGTCAACTTGTATGACAATTATTTGAAGTATACAGTCCTGTTCTCTCAAATACAGTATAAATGTGAACCATCATCCACATGTACAACTACTGTAGTTCAAATAATTACTGATACACCACCAGGTGTTTCTTTATGGAAGATTGGATGCTATAGCCTTGCTTGCACACTTCACAAACATGCCAAACATCAGTTGACAGCAGTAAACCACATGGCTTGTAGCTTTCAAACAACACACTGCATAGATCCAGCACTCTTCTTATCACTAATTTATCCACCTCGGAGATATTTCTTTATACTTTTCATGCTTTCCCCACTGTCAAAGGTTCTGTACCTTCTCCATACTCCTATATTCAAGTTCTCCCAGACATCCCTCAGCCTGTCTCTCCTCTTCCTGATCACAACGACAGATCACCTGTCAAAGTTTGTTCCCTACTGCCTATAGAGTCCTCTATTTCCTCATGCATGTGCACAGCTGCCCTCAACTATGGAGAAATGCACAGAAAGGAGGAAAACTAATTTTATGAGGCATTACAGTTCTACTTTAATTAGAGAGCAAATAAGAGTTGAGAACCAGGAATTAACTACTTTCACTACAACAATGGAAGAGTCCTTTTACAGGCAAAATACTGGTTGAAGTTTCAAAGGTGCCCCTAAGTGACTCCTCTTCCCAATCAAAAAACGTGCAGAATTCCCTCAAGTTTTGCAGCTGAGCTCTCTAACACAAACCACTCCATTGCAGCTGAGCTGTCAAACACAAACCACTCCATGGCACTGCTCCACACAAGCCAAACTTGTGAGACTAACCACTGGCAGGTCTTTTGCAGTGTATAATCATTATCAAGATAATCGGTGCATTTTTCTTTTTTTTAATTGAGGCACGGAGTTCATACACACACAGCATTAAGACCCGTAAGGTTTCTTACCTGCTAGGCTCAGAATTGGGAAACCTTGTTGGACCTTGCATGGAAGGAGGATATGCCATTCTAGGGTACTGATTAAACATCTAAGAAAGGTTTTAAAAAAAAAAAAAAAAGAAAGGAACCATTTGTTAAAAAATATCATTGCATTAAGCATACGGAGATCACCAAAGGAATCACAATGGAAGTAAAGCAAGACTTATCACTCAAGACAGTTTGCTACCTAATGACAAGTGTGTGACATCAAGCCACCAAGGTGGAGCAATTACAAGAACACATCAACTCCTGACAAGTTCAAACTCAGTGCAGCAGGACCAGCAACACATAGCCACATCCTCTGAGGAGTTGGTTCTGATCCCACCCTTCTAGCAGAGCAGCTACGCATTCTATGGAGGGAGGAGAAAGGGGCATAAGGAAATTATGGTAGCCAACAATCAGTCCCTGCCGCTTAAAAACTTCTCATGTAACCATCACTTACATAAGGTGGCATCATTGCCCTGTACTGAGATGAGATAGGTGGTTGCTGCTGGCCATTCAACTTGGGCTGAGGGACCTGTGGTAACCGCACATCCCTCTTTTCGGCTGCCTTCTGGCCGTCATTTTGTTCTGCTGGTGTAGCATTACCATCTTCCTGCCCAAGAGTCTTAGCTTCTTGATCAGTTGGAGAATTGGGAGAGTTGCTTTTATTACCACCGTCTCTCCAGCTAGTAGCATCTGCATGGACAGAATCAGTACGAGAAAAAACAAGAACAGACTTTATATTACAGATTTACAGACAAGTATGACGAAAAACACATTCTTCCTACCCAGTTTTCAGTGACACAGCAATCCATGCAGACAGATGCTTGTATTTGGTACTGAAACAAGCAACGGCCACTTGAGAAAACAGTTTTCTAATCCTCTTCAGCTAATCCCTATATCAAGCTGCGCTCCTGAAGGGCAAGGGTTAAAGTCCTTTTAGTCCTACTCTAGCTCTAGTCCTACTCTACCTTCCAAAACACAATGCAGTTTGGGAAGGATACTGATAATAATAGAGGAAAGAAAACAGCTTTAGCTGTGGTAAGTGGGCCACTGTTGACTCAATGTGGAGACGCTGTCGAGGGACAAATCAAGCTTAAGCAGAAAGAGCTTAACACAGTTTTGTACGCAGCTCAAAATGGCATATACCTGCGCGTTATATTTCTAAATGAAGACAGGTATCCAGAGTCTGGCTTGCATCGCTATCTGATAACGATGGAAAAGAAACGATGAGGGCTGTATTTCTGGGTGTGAATGTCTAAAAGTCCAGGAAAACGTCTATGTCTGGGTGTGAATGTCTAAGTCAGGAAGAGTAAGGGATTTTTATGACCTATCACTTTTGCCAGGTAGTCCATTCTTTTAGGAGTTTCTGCCTACAAAGCATTAATTATTTTTGTCCGAACCCATAAGTGAGTAAACTTCGCAGCAATGCTCAGATCCACAGGGACCAACAACAATTCACAGACCCACACTGTAAATAACGCTCTTTTAGGGGCACAAACTCTTTAAGCAGTGCTAAACTACGCTCCTAGATATCCATTACACTTCTTCCACTTATCTTTGCCGGGGAGCACAGCTGCTAAAGGGGCAGTACTTGCCAAGTTCGTTTAGCTTTCTGCTGTCAGACCTGAAAGAAGAGCTTAATATAGCACATACAGTACTGACCAAAACTACAACTGCCTGCAGGAGGCTGGAACAGACATAGATAGCTATTTTCCTAATTTGGTGTTGAACATCTCTCAAATTTCTTGAAAACATATTCTTCACATCAAAACTAGTGAAGACACGAACAAGCACATGGCCTTGGTCTGCAGGACCTGACTGAAACAAATCCATTAAAAACGAGGCCTGTAACACAGAAAGGAGTTAAGGATTCCCTGAGAGCCCAAGCCTTCTAACAGCAGCGCACAGCTTGTCTACCACTGCCACAAGACAGCAACACCTACAGTGCAGGAAAGGGTCCCTAGTCCACCAAACCTCATCAAAAACAAATTTTTTGAGGAAGAATGGAATCCTGTTTTTCACTGGCAACAGGCAGAATCCCAAATGCCTCCCCATTAAAAGGATCTGGGGAAGCAACACATTTCTTCACAGAGACATGTAAAATCAGCACTGTTACTGTTGTTTTAGATCCAGCTTGTCAGAGCCCCTCAGCCATAAGCTAAAGAGGGGCTTTCAAATCACAGTCCACTCTTCTGGTATCCTGTAGATTACACTTCCTGCTCAGGATTTTTCAGGCTACTCTCTTATGAGTACTAACCATTTGGGGACAACCCTAATGACGATTTATATAATTAGTTAATATTATACATATTTTAGCTGTTGTGACATCTAGCAGCTGGAAGTAAGAAAATTCCAGTATTGTGCAACTAACAAGTGTTCCTCAGAGCACGAGCGGAGTACTGACTAGGTTGGGAAAACGGAAAGCAAACTGCAGGATAGGATTAAATACGCTATTTTCTGCACAACAGGAACATAGGAAAGCAGAACAAAGCGCCAAAAATCTGTTTATACAGCGTAGGAGTGCACTGATTAAAGCAAGCAATTCATCAATTTATTTTGTACAGGGTGCAAGTAATCTCGTAATAAACGAGTTCCACACAAGCCCATGCAATTTCAGAAAAACATGTAGTATATACTTACTTTGTGGTCGCAAGTTGGGTCCTGATCCATGGAGCTCTTCAGGTGAATCTTTCTCTTTGCCTGACTTTTCCTGATCCCCAGCTGCCGGCAGACTGGGAAACTCTTGCTGGAAGTAACTATTTACTGGAATAGCTGGACCTACACAGTAAGATATTCAGAAAGTCACAGCTGTAGTCAGTTCAGAAAGTAATAAATGCCTGGTCATCCTTAAAAAGTGAAAGATAAAGCCACATCAATTTACTGGTAACACAATTCACATAAGCTAAGAACAATCCTCATAAAGCATCTGCATTTGCTACTGAAGTTGTTGAATTTACGAGGCCAACTGTCACACCTGTTGGGGCTGAGAAAAACTCAGCAGCACTATGGGCAGCAATAATGGGCAGCAGAACAAGACTTAACACAGGGAGCGCCTGAAGTTCCTCAGCTCTGTTAACACTTTCTTTTTTTCCTCCTCCTTCCAGACAAAGATTTCCCTCATTTTATTCTACAACTATAGTCAACCCAAGAATGGGCAGCTATGTTATTGCAAAGCCCTTAAGATTAAATTACGGTTCTAATAACAATTCTTCAGGACTTCAAAAGGTCACAGCTTTCACATTATGAGAAAAGTATCAGAACTATATAGCATTCTCTGATTTCTAAAACCCTTGACATCGTAACTCTGGATTGGAATTTAAGACTTCTGTTGCACAGGGTAGGGAAGCCAAAAATATAGACTGTCTTCCTCTTCAGCAGGTTTTGTTAGCATCTACTTTGAATCAATTTCCCCCCCCATACACATAATGGATATTGACCTACTAGGTCAATAGTATTCCAGTACCAAGTCACTGATAATCTAAGTGAGAGAAGATTTCTATTCCAACAGCCTGAATAATGCCCTGTTCACATATCATCTTTACTACTGGCTACTGTAAGAGACATCATATTAGGCTACACAGACTGTAGGGCAAACTCACAAAAAAAGATGATCTGAATATATACCATCCAAAACCCCCCAGCTACGTCATATTTTTTTTCTTTAGCTAACAGATAGAAAAGCTTGTGTTCTCCCCGATCTGTGAAAGAAACCTTCATAACAATAAAACACAGGGACCCTGATTTTTTTTAAGATTAAGAGGGAAGTACAGGGTAAATTCCTTACTCGACCCTGATTTTTTTTAAGATTAAGAGGGAAGTACAGGGTAAATTCCTTACTCTTCGTACTTTCTTTGTAAAGGCGTAACAGCAAATACCACTACTTATCCCTGTGCCTACAAATTGCCTTGAAATCTTTCAGTCTTTATTCAAACTTCACCTACTACACATAACGTTAACTTTTTTTTTTGTTAATGGACATTAGACTCTTGACATTCCCAAGCAGCTACATCCAATGACTTGTTTAAGGGGACCGAAAACTGCAGTCACACTAACCAGATGGCCTGCCAGGCAAGGGAGCCTCTTCAGAGGTCCAGTGGCATGCAACATTCATTAGTTTTATGAATCTTGAAAACTGTTTTCTGCTCAAGTCTACACAGTAACAGCAACAATGTTTTAATTGCAAAGTAGTAACATCTTCAGTGATCAGCTTGACAGCACTTAAGCTATCAACCTGAAATAGCCGTTCAGCCAACAGTTCAGAAAAAGGTTAACGAAATCACAGATGTTCTGGTAGCAATCAACCCCAACTTTTAACCAATGCATAAGCTGAAGAATACATGCTGCCACTACACTTTTATAAGTCTTTCCTTTCTACATGGCCACCAACAGCATCAGAAAAGCATTTTGTCTTGCCTCACTCAACTGAAGTCTTACAAGAGCTTGAGGTGGCCAGCTGAATAACTGCTGGAACGCATACAAGGCATCTGGAAAAACTACAAGTTCCACCAGGCAACCAGAGATCAGGAAAGCACGAGCACAACAGGTGCATCCCGAGCTTCAAACTGAGGAGGACAGCAAGCAGCTGATGCCAATTCACATTCTGTATTTCTTCTTGAAACAGCAAACCCACTATACTGCATTAATTGAACAAAATGAGGGTGCCATCTGGGCTTGGCACACAAGCTGCCATGGTAACTACAAAATAATTAGCTAAATGCATTTTTGAAGCCACTGAGCCAAATCACTATTTCCTGTGTCACAGAGACAATCTTATCAGCTTATGTAGAAAGGCTGGTATGCAGATCACTTTGCATCAATGTTAATTCCTTTTCTTTATTCTACAAAACTCCTGCAAAAGCTTAAAGGAGAGTTCCTGTATTTGACAACAAAGGAAACACTGAACATTAGAGAGGAGAACAAGAAGTGGAGAATCTAGAATTGCTACTTCTAATACTTACTGCAAAAAAGGGCAATTCATTAAGATACGCAATGTTAACAAATTCCATATAATGGCTTAGAAGTTACCTCCATGCAATTCAGATTTTACTGTTCTAAGATCTCTATCTCTATCAAAGAGCTCACTTCAACTTGGAAGCCACAGAAAGCTTGCAAGTCTCAAATTTAAAGAATAAAACATGTCGTAGGTTATTTTTCATAACGGAGACACAGAAATTCTAAGTAACCTCTCACTCTACAAGCAATTTAAAAAAATCTGTTAAAGATTTACCTCTCATCTTAAACGTGTAACGAAAATACTCAAGCTAAGGTTCACATTAGTGGAAATAGTTCTCCATCCTTTCATACAATTATGTTAAAAAAAAACCCCAAACACACCTTTAATGCTTTTCCCATAAAACCCCCCTACTTGAACACTATCACTCTGAAAACAAAATAACCAAGGAATCTATAAAACAAAGGGAAAAGTATTGCTGTAGCAGATGTTTAAATAGAAGCAAGATTACACACACTTTGCACAAAATGCTCCAAAATTTTGATTAGAATGACCAATAACTGTTTATGGTTCTCCTTTCCATGCCAATATTGTATGCATTGTAACTACTGACTGAGACTTCCCCTCCTCACCACAGCAACGTTCAAGATCTTTTGTGGAGAATGACCTGTGAGTCCTGGAGGACAAGTTGACCATGAGCCAGCAGTATGCCCTTGCAGCCAAGACGACCAACGATATCCTGGGGTGCATAAAAAAAAAGCGTGGCCAGCAGGTCGATGGAGATTATCCTTCCCCAGCCAGGCCGCATCTGGAGTGCTGGATCCAGTTCTGGGCTCCCCAGCTCAAGAAAGACAAGGAACTACTGGAGACAGTCCAGTGGAGGGCTACGAAAATGATCAGGGGACTGGAGGATCTTTTACGAGGAAAGGCTGAGAGACCTGGGTCTGTTCAGTGTGGAGAAGACTGAGAGGGCATCTCATCAATGCTTATAAATATCTAAAGGACGGGTGTCAAGAGGACAGGGACAGACTCTTTTCAGTGGTGCCCAGTGACAGGACAAAGGGTAATGGGCACAAACTGGAACACAGGAAGTTCCATCTGAACACGAGGAAAAACTTCTTTACTTTGAGAGTGACAGAGCACTGGAACAGGCTGCCGAGAGAGGCTGTGGAGTCTCCTTCTCTGGAGATATTCAAAACCCGCCTAGACACGATCCCGTGTAACCTGCTCTAGGTGAACTTGCTTTAGCACAGAGGGGTTGGACTAGATGATCTCTAGAGGTCTCTTCCAACACCTACCGTTTTGTGATTCTGTAATCTTATGCTGTCACCACCATTTCCCTGCCAATCCAAAAGAGGTGACTATGCCAGCCCTTTAAAAGGCAGTCAGACCTGCTGTACATCAGGCTGGAGCTCACTTGAGTGGCAGGGGACCTGCTCATCTTCCAGCCAAGGCAGTTACTTCCACAGCATTCGTAGTCCCAACTGGCCTGGTCAAGACTCAAATGGTTGCTGAGTCTGGGGGTCTCTCACAGAGCCTGACAGGCCAGTCAAGAACTCTTCCAGCTTGAACATCACTTACCATCTTGTCCACCTGGTTTGGTGTTGGCCCATGATTTGGCAACAGGAGCTGCTTCTGGAGGAGCAGGAACAGCAGGTTTAGGCTGTGTCTGCGGCACGTCTGGCTGTCTGGAATTAGAGGAAAAGCACTTGTGAATATAAGAGGGTGAGCACAAAACAAGATCTTCAGGATTACTACTGCAAACAAGTCAATGAAATGAGGTGTCTATGCAGCTGAAGAACCAGTAACAACTACTCTGCAGAAGAAAAAATTTCTTATACAAAAGGAGTTGTTATAGTTACAGTTAATAATGGGAATGAATTAGCTAATTCTTTGAAGAGTAGATTTCCCAAAGTGGAGCGGAATGAATGAAAATGGCTGGGCAGAAAATGCTGTCAGGCATGAACAGAATTACAACCTTTGACGTAGTGTATTGGACAGTCAAAAATCCAATCAATCTACAACCACGGAAGGGAATAAATTTGGAATAATGTTATGTTGCCTCAGGAGTTAAGAGAGGAAGGCACTTAAAGACCACCATGAACTGAGAGAAAGAAGCAAATATATGTCAGAAATGATGAAGCAGAAGGAACTGATAAAGAAAGCTAAAGACATGAAAAAAATTACGGGTACCATGAAACAGAGCCTAGAAGTTTAACTCTATTAAGAAAAAAGTCTCAAATTCACCATTTTAAGAGGCAAGCATAGGCTCTCATTTTGTCCAATATAAAAACCAGTCATATTCTTGAAGATCTTTCTCATCTACAGATTCAGTGATGTTGTTTACCTTCTTGCAAGAATAGCTATTTCTGAAATCTGCATAGTCAGTAAGACTCCAAAGCATTAGCATCTACAAGTCAAGATCTCCAGATCATTAGTAGTAACTTTTGATAAAACAGAAATTATGGGGCAAATCCAGTAGTCTAGAATCACTTCATTATACCAGTAAAGAGATAACTAGTGTAATATCATGTCAGTTAACTTAAAATAAACAATTGTAAATGCTTTAAATAGATCCTGAAGTTCTGAGGACTGCCACAGAGAAGTCAGTTCCATTTGGGTTCTGCAGTGATCAACCCAAAGCACTACATGGTAGTCTCAGAACCGACATAGAAATAAACGTCACAAAAATCACTGCTGGGGAGAAACACACTGGTTTCTCACAAGGATAACTGAATGCAATTTCCATTTGTTCCCAGACCACCAGAATTAAAGAAAAAGAAAATCTGATATTTTCTGTTTCCACTTAGCTTATTTTCTTACAGCTGCACATTTTCTAAGCAGACTTTGGGGAAGTTGTAACTTACATAGCTGTACTTTGTCACACAAGCGAAACAAGGAACAAGACTGTTAAGAGTTTATTCCTTGCATTTCTTGCAGTTCTAGCCCTGTTTGAAAGCCAAGCCCATTTAGAACCTGAGTTATCCAAACACTGTCCTATGGGTGTGGGTATTGCCCAGGGAAAGAACTCAGCTTGGTGCTAGCTGAGTTAGCCAAATCAATACACAACAGGCTACACTATCCAGGAAAAAGGGACTGAAGCAATACCCGTAGAAAAAGTGACAACCTGGGAAAGCAGCAGAAAAAAAATGTTCGTAATTACAGGGAACAGCTCACTCACATGAACTTCAATGCAGTGATACAAGAGAAAAAGAATTAACCTAAAGCAAGCTGATTTAAGATATTACCTTTATCCACAACACTTGTGAGAGGAATTCCAAAACACTTTACATGTAAACTGCAGCACTTATAAGTATGTTGAAATATTGGAGAAATATAGCAGTAGTTACACAAAAATGGTCCGAAGACTTGAGCAAACGCATTAGATGGTCTGAATTTAGGAGAATTTGCTCATGGCCTGGGCGTACATACCTGTTCCTGGGAAGGAATCCCTCCTCAAACCCTAGTTTTACTTGTATGTGGTCTTTGAGGTGTTTATCAGAATAATGCATGTGAAAATACAAAGGCAAACACCTTCCAGTTGCAGATAAGGGACAGCTATTTATTTATTTTTAAACACAACATCAGCTACTGGAATATACTTCTAACACAGGCAGCAGGCTACGGAAAGGCAGACTAAGATGCAGATAAAGTGTACTTTAGTCAAACAAGCTACTGGCTCAACACAGATTTAACTAGTCAAAGTGTAAGTCACCTTGAAGTCCAGGAAGATGTTCTTAAAGTACCCTACAAAACACTGGGCACGAAATCATAAATTTGAAGTTTCGCAAGCTTAAAATAAAAAGCTAAACACTACACTATACTCCTGAAGTCTAACAGCTTTTCAGAGAGATATCAAAAATTGGCATTTAAATGTAGGAAAGTATACAAGGAGAAATAACGGGACAGTGAGAAGGGGGCAGAAAGCCTTTAATCATCTTTTGCTTCCACAAGCGCTAGTGGCACACAATCAGGGCCTCTATCTTCAAGTGTTTTTCAGAACCATTTATATGTCAGAAAATAAACACTTAAAACCCATTTCTACTTTCTTAGTGAGAATCATACCCTATTTTAAGCTTATGTGGCAAAAAGTTTGCTTTAAAATACTTTCTAACTAGATATCGAGAAGTTTTAGTCTCTATTTTCTTTAGCTGACAAGTTAGCTATACAAGTGTGAAACAAACTTCGCAGATGAAACTGTACTGAGCATGGGAAATTATATTATACACAGCATACAGCAGTGCACCAACATCACCATCACTTCTATTTCGTTTATATCACATATTGGGGGAGGGTGAAATAGTGTAAAGTTTAAGACAGAAAATTTTTGTAAGTCTATAGAATTTATGGCATACTACCCAAATTAAAGTGCAAATATTAAGAACCATTAGGAAAATAAAGCAGACATTAAAATACATACACACACCCCAAGAATTTTTGAGCTTTCTCTGTCACACATCAGCATGATCACACTAAATTAAACGGATTTTTGCATACTCTCGTGAATTTGCAAGTTATTATTTAATTTAGCTGCTGCGTACCTAAGGGTTCCTCCAAGAGTTTCAAGAGAATTTTAAGGTGATTACACTGATCTTACAAAAATGTGCTAGTGTCTCCTTTAAGCAGCCACCAAAACTTAAACAAAGGTAGCCACGTCAGGTGGCTAAAGGAAACATTCATCTCCTCATATGGAATTTAAAAGCATACTGTTTTCAACTTAAGTGTGTGTGTGTGGGGTGTTGTTTTTTTCTGGTTCTGTGTGTTTTTTTTTTTTTTTNTTTGTTTTTTTTGTTTTTTTTTTTTTTTTTTTTTTTTGTTTTTTTTTTTTTTTTTAAACTATCCCCCTAATAGCAAGATTTTTCCTCACAAAAATTAATAGTGGTGCTATTTCCTCCCTGGTAGCTATCTTGAAGACAGTCAAGTCTAGCCACTTTCTTCCCAGGCCCTGCCCAACCCTAGTTTTGGGACAACTTGAGAGAAATGGCACAGTAAAACAACCCAGACCTCACTGGTCACTTACTTTTCTTCTTCGTGCTGTTCTTGTTTTGAAGCCCATCCTGTGCCGTCTTTAGGCACAATGTTCACATTAGGGTCATTGCCTTTGTTCTCTGCTTTGAGACTGGGGAGGTTAGCTGGTGGAGGCATCCTCCTTGAAATAGCAACTTTTCCAAGACTCTGTAATCCATGGCGAGCAGCAACTGCATGCCAAAACAGAAAGTGAAAGTTAACAATGCTGTTTAGCAGGTAGTGTTCATGCAAAGCTACATAAATGTAGCTTTACAAACACTTTTTAAGTGTTTTGCAAGAAACTCAGAAAAAATTGAGAGTGTAAGAATTAGAAACGCAAAATTCTTCATAACTTAAAAAAAAAAGGGAATTAGAAATACTTGGCTGGGGAGAACTTGAATACTTTTTGAATAGTGAGTCACTATGCTTAGCCTACTCCAGAGATTACAAAGGATATATAGCCCCACCTTTACACACAATGCTCAGCGAGAGAAAGCTAGAGGAGCCATTTAAAATACGATGTCGATGACTTAATATCCTTTAACACGTCATCAAGCATCATTCTCATGCTCCTTTTGGAGTTTAATGTACTTGATAAGTTCAGGAATACCTACATGGGTACAGCCCATTTCTTTTTTGCTGCCAGTTTTGGTTGGCAGATGCTGCTCTGGCAAAAACATCCCTACAAATTGCATTTACTCCAGACCACGAGTATGAAAAAGCAGTATGAAGCTAACAAACTACACTGGACATTTAACCTACCAACGAATCAACTCAGGTTAACAAGTATAAGATACTACCCTAGGCATGTTGTATCATTACAAACATCTCAGTTTCAATCTTTAAAAATAATATTGTGGCAAACTTTAAAAACTTTTGAATACACTTCCCCTCTTTCACCCCCCAAGTTAGGCAAGTATGTCAAATCAAATTCAAAGCCTTTAGAGTGTCATTCCCCTGTGGTTCTCAATCCAATCAGTCATGAAAAAGCAGGCCCACAGTGGCCCTATTTGAAAGGTCAGCGTAAGTTTCACCCAGTGTTTGTCTGCAAACCAAAGCACCGGATCTGAAAGTGAGCACTGCCTTCTTGTTAATCAAACACCTCCAGTACTACAAACATTTTATGAAATACGGTAAAAAGCACAGCTGGAGAATGGCATGTCACATGCTGATAACAAATGGAGACAGGAGCTATAAACCAGTTTTTATTTACCTATATTCTACTTCCTACTAGACTACAAATGCTGTCTCCCTGAACTGATACTCTTGTTTACAGCTAACCAGAAACTGTTACCAACATTGCTTTCCAGAATTCTTCCACTTAACTGCTGTATCAAGCATTTAAAAAAAAAATTAATAAAAAAACTCTCATATACCTTGCACTCCTAATTAGTACTACAGTAATGATGACACAGAATGCAAAACAGAAGTCAGTTTACTCACCTGTAGTTTTCTGAGTTTCCAGTGACTTTCCTTTGTAAGTATTAAATAGACTGAGTGTTGCATACTTCGTTTTTCCATCCTTTGCTTTTGTACTCTGGCCTGACTTTTCCGACATTTCGATGGAAACTCATCGAGTCTGGTACCTCCTGCTCACCCCTTAAAATTTGCCTGAAAAGAAAAACGACAGAAAAGTAAAGCAATTTGAATATAAGCCAATACTTAAGGCAAGAGTTCATAGCACAAAAGTGGACAGCAGATTTAACACCATCAGCACTGTTTCATTTAAGCACCCTGGAGATGCCATGGAACACGTTAATTTCAGAAATCCCTAGCCTTATGTAACACTTGTAATTTTAAAGTATTTCCATCTCTACAATTTGAATGTCACAAAATCAAGACGGTCAGCAATTAACTAATATCAAACCCTGTAAAAGTGGTAAATATTATCCATGATTTCACTAAAAAAACCAAACACGCAAAGTTTCCACCAGCAGCTAGCTCCCCACTGGGAAAGCTCAATGACTTCACCCACTCCCAAAGCCAAGTGCTGAGATGCCATTAACTGTGGTAAAGTATTTCTGGAATTTGGGCTGGTTTTTTTCCAATTAAAATAATCATGAACTCAGCAGCTAAAGAAATTAAATGCACCGAGTCAGAAGTTTGCTTTATCAAAATTAGGAACACAGTATGTTCAGATGGGGACGGTGAGAATTCCTTAAACCAGAGTTACACTGTTCTTCTTGCAGTAGCAAACTACAGGGCTGTTACAGCAGGTCACCTCTCTCCTCCCTCCGTCCCTCAGAATAGCAAGCCTTGAGAAAAAGCACCCAGTAATTATCACTGATATTTCACTAGAAGTTCTTAGAAGGAACTTGCCAGAGTTGCTGCTCATCATCAGGCACGAACACAAGTGAGCATTCACTTAAACAGAACATTATTATATAGCTGATTTATCTTAACAATACTCAAAACTCCCGCTACCCTCCCTACAGTAGCAATTTTGAATGTATTTCCATACAAATTCCAGAATAGTTATATATGCTCAAATACCCTTGTTTCTTTCTAAAAGCACAAAGTAAAAAGCAAGACATCACACTCAAACCCTTTGGTGGCCAGCAAACTCCCTGGTCAAACTCAGAGCCTCAGAAGATCTTCAAAAGGAACTTGTTTCACATGCAAGGCACTTACATATTAAGAAGATTCTGTCTGGACAAGCAGTCTAAAAAATAAAGCACTTATTTGGTCATGACAGACATTGGTTAATGTCAAAAGATCACGGAAGTTTCATTTACATAGGGATGAATAACATTCCCACCCTCCTCTGCCTTCTACCTCAATTTACAAGCCATGATTGAAAAGATTATGAAAGGAAGATGGCAAATAACCTTGGGATGGTCTAGCTTTAGCAAGATTTGGGCCAGATGCTATTCTATTTACAATCCACACAGACTGTTGCAAAGGGGACAGTCTTCAGCTTCATACAGGGCCACATATATGGCTAAGAAATACATCCTTCCCTCTCACAGTGAGAAAGCAACTACTACCAGGTATTTTTTTTCAGGTTGGTCAGCATTTGGCTATTTCAACAGCACGTGTTACACCAACAGCCATGCCTCATGTCATCCAAAAAAAATTAAACACAGGATGGAAGCAAGGTGAACCCAGTCTACCAGGCGTAACCAGAACACAGACCTCTGATACAGCTGTTAGGCCATCCCTTATCTATCCCAAAACCTAAATATTGAGGCTGCAAGGTTTCACTGGAAGCCACAGCCCACTACCCAAATATCATTACAGGCACAGGGAAGAAAAAGAAAACAGCCTGATATCCAAATTTAGACAAGCTTATCTTTGGAGCTATCAGTCAAGCAGATTTTAAGCAACCAGATTTCAAGCAACAATCCCCTGTTCAGGCTGCCCCAATACTTATTTGCAATTCAACAACATGTCAAGCTTTGCCCATTATTATTATTCATGGCCTCACAACCGCTTTCAACTAGTCTAGGGACCTGAATCCAGGCAGACTAGTTTATCAAGCTGGAGTCTAAACCAGACGTTAGGCCCTGCATTAGCCTTGTCTTCTCTGAGGAAACTCAGTTTATCGTAAGGTCTTCAGTAAAATGTCTGTGAAGGAACCTGGCAGATTCTTTCCCTTCAATTCTCCTGTTACTCTCTGCTCCCAGACACGTATTTATGCTAAAGAGTCTACCACAATCATCCTGAAGCATCAGAGGAGAAGGTACTGGGCAGATAATTAGCAGGAGCGCATGGGTGGCAAACAAGCTTTCAGGTGTGCATAGAACCATATCAAATAATACACTATAATTACTTGATACTTAGCTATGCTCGCACGCTCTTTCAAGTGAGAGCAACTCATACACAGCTTTAATTTTCAGCCCAAGACTCGTCCCAGCCCCAGATTTTGTAAACAAGAAGTAGCTTCACAATGGTGAATAATCTAGAAGTTGGCAAACAACAGAAAAAAAAAAAAAAAAAAGAAAGTGACTCAAGTAATTTCTTGCCTTCCCCTCTTCCCCCTGACCCTTCACAAAAGCAGCGAGGCCCTAACAGATGCAGGCAGAGCAGAAAGCGGTTTGAGGATGATTTAAGACAATGTCGAGTTTTTGTCAATTTCCAAAGCCTGTACCTCTGGTAGAGATCAAACCTGGAAAATCTTAATCATAACTCTCCTCTTCACAGAATAAGATAGAATACATTCTTGGACAAATCTTAATTGTAACAATTGTTCTTTCTAGAACATTTAATAGCTTAAAGAAGAGGAGGCGGTGATCATGTTCCCCACTAACGGTTTTTTATGTCAAATTTACAAAAATTGGTCTGCTTGTTACAGCTGAGTTCTCTGCCTCTTATAGTATTAAAATTCATACTGTTTGACAAGTTTTTCCAAAGTTACACTACAAAGAAAGAGAAGCAGAAAATTTTAAATTGATTAAAATTGCACATTCCTGAGTAATCTGACTTGCAGAAATCAAGCACTGCAAACAGTGCTCTTTTACATTAGGTCAATCAATATATTCATACTTAACTAAGTTTAGACCTAATACTGGTTGCCAAAGAAGATATCCTTGCAAAATTAGACTTTAGACCAGGTACTCAAGCCAGGGGTGACAAATCCTCCCTTTGAAGAGCCCATGTGGCCCTCTACAAACATACCTGCCAGGTCACACATTAAACAAGCACCCAGTGCCATGTAACAACAGTTATAAAGAGATTATTGCAGGGTTTTGAGCCATATGAAATGTATCCAGCTCCAAGACCTTTGCCTTTTCACTCAAACTTTAGTTATATATGCTACATCCCTATAGCAGAGCACTGGAATCATTCCCTCTGTAACACCGCCTACAAGGTATTTTAACATAGGTCATGTTTAATTTGTGCGTGCAATAGGTTGGCGAGTACTAGACTCAACAAGTGATTCCCAGTTTGCCCTAATATTTATATCTTTTGTTATTCTCACTAATGTAGCTGTTAGCCTGAACTCTATTAGTCAAATCCTTAAAAGCGAAGCGCTGCTGTCCACTAGGTCTAGACTCACCCTCATATGAGTTGAGAACGTGAGACAGTCATATAGCTCTGAACAGCAGCAATGTATAAAAGATGTCACAATGACTTACCAAAATTAAGTAACTACCATGATAGTGAACAGAAGGACAAGGAACAGCACAAGCAGTAACAGCAGTTGGCAAGGTTCACCGCGCTACTAAGAATTTTAAGCAAATCAGCAGTTCATTTTGAATGACTACAGTTACTGTTACGCATAATTACAGAAGGTACAATGCTCCCAATATTCTGGAGCAAAGATTACCTTTCGGCCACTCTGTAATGTTGTCAAATAAGTTAACTGACCTTCACCACAGACTTAAGATTTTAAATTCAAAATTATTACTAGAATTTCTGTACCAGACTATTTTTTTTCCAGACTGTAACTGGTTGGCTTATTTAGATCCTGCAACGAACTCAGAGGCAGAAATTAGCACAGTAAGTAGCTGCCACAGATTCTAGATATCCTGGTCTCTGTTAAGGAACATTTACTTGTACCCTCTTAAGATACTTACAGTTGGTAGAAGAGCAAACAAAATGCAGTATATTCCAGACTGCAGAATCATATCTTTAAAAAATAACAAAAAACTAGCAAACAAAACACCCATACATGCCACACAGACCTTTTCCACTAAGTTCCTAGCTCTTCTGATCATTTCAGAATTCCCCAAAATGCCCTGTTTAGAATTTAATGATACTAGCTCATATGTCTATAAACTTTGCATAGTGTCCCATTAGGACCAACTGCAGTCTAGAAAATATCTTACCTCAACTTTGGAAAACAGATCTTACATGATTAAACAAGGAAGAACGCATTACATATTTTGAGGTCACTTTTGAGGACCGGAACGGTAACAAGTTTAAAACATCTAACAACTTAACTCAGCAATTCATGTCTGGTTTCCTTCCTTCTCTACCACCATGTCCATTTCAGTATTTTGTAGTTTTATTATACATATGAAAAAACAGTTTTACATACATGCAGGAACAAAACAGCACTTTAAGTGAGCTACAATATTCTGCTGTCTTGGTGAAGAAGTACAGACAGGCATGGAAAGGGGAAGAGAGCTGTGTAAAGGTTCAGGTAGAAAATGAGCTTTTTTTATCTACAGTCTTTGGTGGGGGCAGATAAACTCTTACTATTGCCACGTGAAATAACTGTATTTTCTATGTTATGGTCTTCCAATTAATATGTTTCTGTATACCTTTGAGGCACAGTATACACCATTCCCCACCTTCAGGGATTACTATTCCCTGTATTTTTCAAACATCCCATCCTAGCTGATGTAAGCAGACGCCTGCATGACAAACTCTCTAGATCTGTATTTTATACACTGTATTTTTAAACCTCTAGATAAAAGAAGTTTCCATTTTTTACACGAGTCTAACATGTCAAGGGACTTCTTCAGCAATATTACACTTATCTTTTATGCAGTCCTATCTTCTTAAATCCCACACCCCACCCCTATTTAGCCTACAAGCACACAAACAGTTAGGACAGGTAACCTGTACATTAGCTTCCCAGGAAAAGTTTTAAATGTTTTAAAGACTTTTTAAGTAGTCTTAAAAATATTAAGTAAATACTAGAATAATCCCCCCATTCCCTATTCAACACAACTAGGATACCTAGTCCCTGCCACCTCCACTTGAAAGGCTGTATTTTGGCTAAATTTGGAGAAGGATGAGCTGGAATGACTTAAGTATGAACTCCATTCAAGACTACAACCTGCTGAGGATTTCCTAGAACCTTCAACTCACAGTGCCTCAAATGCCCATCTGTGAAGTGGGAAACATCATAAAAAGCAGTACATGAAAGTTTATTCATAACTGGGACACATTATCACCTCTGTCAAAACAGAAAACAAGAAACAAATCCAGAAAGACTTTTCATGCACGATTTTAAGCACACTAAGGAAAGTGGTTAAGAGTCAAAAATCATCATATACAAATTTGTTATTTGTATGCAGCCATAACTCCACTTCTCGTAGAATAGCTTTGTTTCTGGCACACTGAAGAACGTGGTGCTGTTAAGTTCTGGAACTAAATAATACAAGAACAAAAAAAAAAAAAGAAGCTTTTTTGCCACATGCTCAATTGGTGTTAGAGGAAGATGTTCCCAAATTCAGTGTTATTAATTTCAAAATACCATTGCGCACAAAACCCCAGATAAATAACGTGGCATTAAAAATTTCAGCTAGAAAGGAGAGGTTTCATTTCAACTCTAAGTCTGGCATATTCAGATTCTAGAACCTCACCGAAGAAGTTTCCTCTTAACTGTAAAACCTAAGCATAATCTGCAGCTGGATATTAAATTCTGAAAGACAACTGTGTGATCTTCAGAAAAGAGACTAATTTAGATCTCTTACAGAAATATAAAGGCAGCTTAAAGCAGAGAAACACAGGATGCTGAACTCAATGTACTTGGAACACAGGAAAGTCTTCTTCATGCTTTATTTGTAACCCATTATCAAGGAACCCTGTTATTTTAAATGAACACTCAAAAATATTGTGTAATTATTGAATGCATGGTTTTGCACAGAGAAGCTTGCACACAAATAACAAATGGAATTACAATTAAACATACTGACTTCACTTTTCTGACACGGGTGTTTACAAACAATACACACTAACTAACAATCTCTTATTGATGACCTTATATTTAGAACTTTCTAGCGCCCAAAGCATCATTCTGGAACTGAGACTTTCAGGTCTAATATTTATTAAAAAAAACCAAACCACACACCTAAGGTTTTGGACACTTATCCCACTATTAAGAATTCTTAATAGCTTCAGCACTAGTCAGCTGAATATGACATGAAAACAAGCTTCAAAACCCTCCAGTGATGCTTAATTAGCAAAAGTCTCTGACAAATCTAATAAAAAAGCCTCTAAGGTCAAGATTTCTACCCCCCCAAGCGATTTGCAGCAGCGCTCATTGTCAAGTAGGTTGCTGCTAAGCAAGCTGAAAATTGCAGTAAAGACTTTGGGGACTTTTGAGCTTCTATTTCATGTATCTCAGAGAGCTCTATGACCTACAAGCTCTCCAGATCTACAGAGTTCTGGGTAGATCTCACTGCCACTCATTCTTGAGCAAGATCTATACTAAGTTTTATTTCCTTAGAAAGTCAGGCCAATACATACTTCCATCTCCGTTTTTCTTCCCCATCTCTAGATTTTGGGTGCACTGGTTTTCAGCAGAGCTTGAAAGAGGGTACACAATGCAAAGATTGCATTGATCCTATAAATTCTGTGAAGGTAGGTGGCAGAGTAGGAAAACAAAATCACCATCTCTTTTGCACCCATCACCTAAGAAAAACTGTAGCACAGGCTGATCCCTGAGGTACGAGGCAATCTATAGAGGAGTGTTGTTAATGGCCACCAAACGGAAAATCAAAATGAGTTTTGCTCCTTAGAACCAAAGCACTCTGTCATGAGACAAAGCTGCAGGAAAGCAGACTTTGCTAGTTCTATCATTCTTCAAATTACTCCCCTTTAAAGCTTAAGAAAGTCTTCCCAAAACACTACCAAAACTAGATATGTCAGGTGGAAAACATCGTGACAGAAGAAAGCCATTTTAGGACATTATCCCACAGACGCATCTTACAAAAACGCAGTCTCTGAATGCCAGAAACGAGCATCCACAAATGTGTCTGCATCAGTTCTGAGAGACCTCTAACAGCAGTCTAAATAGAGCTACTAAGCTAAGCAATGAAAAACAATCAAAATTAGCCACCCACAAAAAGTCTACGCAGAAACTAACTTTACCACAAAGCATATGCTAGTTTAAACTAGCAATCGATAGAGCAAGCAAATCTTTCACTGCCTTAGAAAGACTGGAGGCAGCCTGTTGAACTGTCTTCTGTGAGAAATACTAGTCACCTAGAATACAGCCTTCCAACAGGACAACCAGCAACAAACCCCAACATCTCAGGGAACTTTTATTAGGAGACTCTCAAGTCTAACAAGGCACTAATAGCAATGACTAACACTTTTAAAATAAACTTTTAGGACATCCTGCAGCAGAAAAATATTAGCATGGACTAAAATAATCTGTCAGTTCTGTTAATTTTTTTTCCAGGGCATTCTTGAGAACAAAAGGAAAAATGAGTTAAGAGCAGCTGGCTGGAGTAAAAAACCACAGATAAAAGGACAGGAACCATGTAAACCTCAAATTTGTCTCTATCCACAATTTGAATACATATTTAACTAACTGTGCATGAACATTTCACTTGACATGCACAGTAACCATATCCCTGTGGAACAGCCCTGCCAAAAGAAGCTTGATCCACAGGATCAATCATGATCAGCATGTCTTTTTTAAATGTGCCCATATAACCAGGGATCAAAAAGCCACAGAGAGGATGAACTCACACTGGCAATAAAAGTGTCAAAAATGCACTAAATATTTTCATGTGTCACACAGCGTCTTTCTTTTAGCTGGGATAATTTCTGATACTTGTACTGCTTATGAAATCTTTTCCTTCTGAAGCGACCTCGAGTAACAGAGAGGTTATGGCCCTCCTCTCACAGACAGAGCGGCATAGCTAGTTAAGAACTTGGGGAAAAGAAAGGCCAGTTTTCATTTAGTTTAGTTTGAGGATTATTTTTTTTTTCATGTTTACATTTAGAGTATCAAATAAAGCTGTTTAATATTTTGTCAAACATTATCTAAATATTATCTAAGGCAATACTGTTACCCAGGGATCCAATGCTTTCAGTGTTTACGTATGTCACTTTCTTCCATGTTTTACACCAGTGACTCAATTTTGGTCTCCCGTTTTCTACTGGATAATAGAAGCTGTTCATCAACACAACTCATACTTAATTTTTACAAGGAAGGAAGGAGATAATGTAGAGACACTCAAACATATATACAGCTATTCCTATGAACAAAATGCTGCAATTAGTAAGCACCTCCCTAAAATTTTTATTCAATTCTCAACTATAGTACATGTAGAAGATGTAAAACCTCTGTCAACTTTAGCTTTATGATTGCACTTTTAGGTACTCTTCTGGCTGCAGATTTTTCCACATTTGAGATATAAATCCAGACTTACCACTAGAAGAGATTCAAATCTAAAATGTACAAAGTTCTATCAATGAAACATTTAAAATAAGTAGTATAAGACTGGCTAGAGAAGGCATGTTACAAATTATCAAAAAAGACGTGTTTCTGAGATGTACAAAGGTAGCAGGTTTTAAAGGTTGATAGGTACTAAAAGATGACCAAATAATGACCACCTAACTTTTTTTTTTTAAACACTTTCTTGTCACCTTTGCAAAGAGAAGGCCAGGTACTGAAGTAAAGCAAATTCTCTTGAAAATAAAAGTAAGATTCTCTCCAAATCCCCACACAGAACCCTTTTGGCTGTGAGAACATCCAATGCAGGTCTTTAAATCCTTATCACATCAAGCAGAATGAAGATAGTAAAGAAGTGGTTCAAATGAAAAGGAAAAAAAGAAAAAATTAATCTCTTTTCCCACGGAAAAAGCTGGAAGGACAAAGCACTGGCAACACCTCTCTCACTGGAAGAGGGTGACGAACTGAAATTAAATTTCAGTTTAAATTTTAGACTAAAGCCACAATGCTTCCAATCTATTTAGGCATCTATCTCCTGCTACAGACAATGGGAATTAAGCTCCTACAGGGTATTAGAGATGAAGTTTCCAGCCTGTGACTCAAATCATCCCAGCGGCTAGTAACTTTTCATGGGTAGTTTCACTGTTACCATTCAGAATCACACCAAGAGACAGCAACATATTTCTTACTTTGTAGCTTCTAAGATACAAATAGACTCTCGGGGGCTTCTCCCAAACAACAAGCAAGATTTGCAAGGAGGCAGGAATTCACCACAGAAAAAGGAACATAAGAAAGCAACAGATGTGCCTCCCAAGCAACAGGCAGTGAATGATGTCCGAGTGCAGCCACCTCCTAACCAGGAGCAGATGAGCAGGTGACTGAGAGGCAGTTCAGGACCAACTATCAACCAACCCCTGCCATTCTTCCCAGCAGGGAAAAACATTTCCTCAGACTACTGTTCCTACATCTTTACTTCAAGGTTTTCACTCTTTCTCGTACATTTACATCCTCTGTAAAGGTAGGACAATAGCTTTATATTTTAAAGATAAGTTTAAAATTAAAGTAGAAATCAATTTTTATACAAGTATCTTGATAGTATTTTTTATACAAGATACTTGATAATGCAAGTATCAAGAATAAAACAAGGTCAAATTAAGAAACTCCCTTTTACTATTTTGTCTCTAATCTTCTGTGTAGACAAAAAAATTGATCACTGGCTTAAAATAGCTAGACAGAAGTGATTTTAATTTGGCTTCTGAGTTTAGAAAATTTACTTTGGTAATTTTTTCAAACTTCTTTGCAAGATGGGGGATGGCTCTTTAGGCTAAGATACTGATGGAATTTGCATGCAACCAAATAATAAAGAGAATGGACCTAAAAGGTGAAGTACACCATAGTTGCATGTGTCACAGGCACCATAAAATTAGGAGAATGACAAACCCCATACGTGCCACTAGACCAAACGCACAGTGGGTTCAGCATTCACCTCTACTGGAATGATCTTGGCATAAACACACCAACCTCAACACTGATCCAGCATATCTCGCTTCTGTCCTTACACTCACAGTTTTGGAAGGTTGCATTTGTCCCAGATAGCTTCCCACTGATGACTGAAGTAAATGTGGACTCATGCTTAAAGAAATAGTTCTCTGTATGTCTGCTGGCAATCTCAAATAGTAATGACTGACAGGCTAGCGGAATGAGCTTACAATTCTTTTCAGAGCAGTTCTCAGTTTAGGTTGAGGTACAACAAAGCAGCAATGCAAAACAAATCTTGTTTCTCAAGGACTACAGTCTATATTATATGAGAACACAGCTACTAAACTGAAATTTCACCAGTGGGGTATAGTGACCACGTAAAAGATACTCCAGCCGCCTTCACTGGTATTACAAGCATCTACCTCATTTACTCATTTGTTCTACATAAACCAGACTAGTGGAAAGAAACTTAATACCACCACCACAGCTCAAGTAAAAATGCCAAAGATTAATAACTACTAACTGCACTGTATTAGAAGCACTCCTTCGAGTACCAGTCCATTTTCAAGTTACCAAGATATATTTAAACAGCTTCTTTGCCAGAAAGGATTTTTCAAAATATTCCAGTAGAGACTGACAGCGCGTGCCACACGTAAGTCAGAACTAGCACACCATGAAGCTAATGCACTAACACAACACAGCTATTCTTGCTGTGTTCTGATAATCCTCAACCATAAATTACAATAATTTAGATGTTTTGCAAGATTACCGAATACATTTCAACTAAAAACGTATTCATTTCTGAAAATGTAAGATCCAAAACTTCTTTGCAGCTTACTTTTAAGGCAGGCTATTTTATTCCTTTCTTAGCCCGACAATTTCTTAACAAGTCTTTATTTCTTTGTCACCAAACGTTAGGGCAAATTTTTTGCAAGACAGATTTTAAATTTTCCAGTTACATGCAGTTAGTTAAGAAACTTTTTAAAACTGTAAATTTTTAATTGTGGCAGGAGTTTTGAAGTGCTGGAAGGAAGCCAGGACCAGGGAAAGAAAAAAAGAGAACAGTTTCTATACAATTAAAGACAGCATCATAATGAGATGCGTTCTCATTACTTCTGGGAACGAAACAATGCAAGTGCTTTCGCCCAATTAGCTTTTCAACTTGCAGATGCCAAATGAGATTTTTATTTTCAAGATTTGCAAAAGCACTTATTAAAGAAATTTCCATTATTTAGAAGAATGAGAAAACTTCAAAGCTCTCAAAACTGAATCGCTATCTATTCGAGAAAAAGATAAGGGAATAAATTAAGGCAAATTCTTGCAGAAACAAGCCACATACCTGCTATCAAAGTACAGTATTCAAACAGTAAGTTGGTAGGCAGCACTTTTCTTTGAATATAGACAACTAACATGACCTCTCTTACTTAGAATTCTCTTTTTAACTGAAAAAATTACTATTCACTAGGCTTCTTACAAACTAATTTAGGTCAGTTTATCTGGACCACTGCCGCTCTTTGCAAAGGCATCTGTTAATGTTTAAGATCACAAACGGTTCCTTAAAAAAAAATTACAAACGCACTTAAAATGCTGTCACAAGTACCACTTTGTTTCTTGCTCAACTCCATCACGCCATCCAGCAGAAGCCTGGAAAGGCAAAAATACTAGCATATGCATTGTCCCCACACACACAGAAAGCGACATGGGGAGTCTCCTTCTTCGTGGCATCCCGAGTAGCGGTTCCTCTGTCAGGCTGAGAACAGGGGAACAAAAGAGAAGTCCACAGTGGGGCTGCAAAAGAAGCTACACAACAGATGACATGCAGATGTTCTCATGTCTGTTCAAGTGAGAGTGCTGAAAATATTCAAATGGCCATCACTCTTCCCTGCATTTGCTACACTTAGATTTAATTGCACGAAAAGAATATTCAGAACTGGTGATGATGGTGGGTTTGAGGATCCATTTGCAAGAATAAAGGAAGCAGAATTGCTTGCACCCTACAGCAAGAAAAGGTATGTGCAAGAAGTCTCCACATATTACTGGATTTTCTCTTATTTCTAAACATACAGCAAGCTGCAGTTCCCTTCCCGCTGCGCTTCAGCAGATCTCACTCCAGCTGCAGGCTGAACAGCGCTCAGGATCTGTTCCTCTGCAGGCAGCTGTCTGAGATAAGTTACCAGAAACAACAGCTGAGCTGAACAAGATTTCACTCCTTAAATCCACCACAGCATTTGCGGCAGAACACTTCCTTTTAGGAAGCTGACGAAAGATAATCAATAGGTACATGAAAATAGACCAGATTCCCAACAGATGAGCAGCAGAAGTTGCAGCCATTTAAAATTACCCAGCTCTTCACTGTATCATTTTTTCCTTTCGTTTTAATATTCTCACTGCAAAAGCCCTTGCATTTTATTACAAACTCTGAAACAATGTCATTTAAATTGATGGCATATTTCCAACTTTCCCCACCCACCCCATGTTGAACTGGACAGCAGAAGACGGCAGGACAAATGTAAAGCCATCCCTTGCTGTGAATAACTGGAAGAATCTTTTTAAGGACTTCCATTTCCTGCTCCTTTACCACAGTTTCCAAGCCCCACTGTAATAATTAACATTTCTTGACAGAGGAAGTGACACTTAGTTTCAGCGTTCTTCCCAAGGAACCACAACGATTTCTCTCCACATCATACCTTTCTGCACCTTGAAAGTACTCCTGACCTCAGCCGCAAATAAGTAGACGTTTTTATGCAAACTTGCTTTTCCAAAGCTCCTATTCATAGATAGTCCTTAAGTAACATAAATGGTTACATCTAAGCTTTTTGACTTCAGAAATCAGTTAGATATTCCTTTGAAACAATGTTCAGGCAAGCTCTTCTGTTCATGAGCTCTTTCAGAATATTTTGGGAGTGCGAAAGAACCACTCCAGGGCCATCCTTAAGTTTTTCGTTCCTCTTAAGAACAGATGTGCCAAAATGAATTCCCTCTTCACTAGCTATTTTTCCCAACTTTTTTCTGTTCACCTTCTCAAGGTGCTTTTGTTATTGAAGGGTCCAACCCAAAGATGGAAGCACAGTCCTCAACAGTAGGAATCTACAGAATAAACAATTTTGTACAGAGTTCTGTACAACCGTAGCACAATAAAAAAACCTGTTCAAAAACAGTAACTAATCAGTTATGTAATGACTTAAGCTACTTGTCACCACCTTCAAAACTTCCCACCTTGCACAATACCCAAATTCTGTGTTACCTTTAACTCCTACCATATTCCTAACTTGATTCATGTCTGTCAAAAATAATGATAATTTCTCCTCTGTATGAAGAGATGTTACAGCATATTTGCTTTTAAGGCTATCAAAGATACTACCACTGTGACAGCGAGAGCCAGGGTTGCCAAATATACAAGCTTATAATACACCATTGATAGCATCAATAAAAAAACCTTCACTCCTGTGCACACAAAGGTGGTAGAATTTGCTCCTTGGTCTGGTCCAGCTTGGAGAGAGCTCGTGGTTGCCCACAAACAGTCTCTTCTACCTGCTGCCTGTTATCCTCTGGATCTCTGGTTACATGTTCTTTTTCCCTGTGACTCACTAGTTTCCTGGAGCAGAGACCACCTCCTTCTTCACTGAAAGAATGCTCAGCATGTAAGAGATGCAGCTGCAAAAACCACAGTGACAACAGTTCTGGACAACACTGTTTAATTACAGTAGGGGGCAATTTCAGCCCTCTACTTTAGACTGGATTCATTCATATTTTGGTTAAAAAAAAAAAAAGAGATGAGCCGCTAAATTAGAAAAGCCTTGTCAGCATACCCAGCTTTATGTATCTGCCTTTCAGAATTACAGACCCCATTTTCCATGGAAGTTAACTTGCAGCTGCAAAATGGCTACAGATGAAGTTTAACATCTTCAGTTGCTCTTGGTTCTCTGTTTATTCTGCTTAGAAAAAAAAAAATATTCCCATGTGTCCTTGATACTCTGCTTTCAAGATGCAGTAGATAAATAATTAACAAGACTCAATATATTATCAAAATACTTATCAAGGGACTGTTCTTTATCCAAAGCTAAGTGCATACTACAAAGCTCTGTCCATGCTGATATAACTTGATCTGTGGCACGAAAAACATCTCCTAACCAAAGTGACTCCAGCAAATTAACCAAGTAGCTATACCACAAGCCAAAGACCATTTTTTCATAAAAGAATGCATCTTTCCTACAGACTATTTATGCACATTGGCATGAGTAAATGTTATCCTTCCTCCCTGCTAGAACAATTCTGCTGTGCACCTACATATACACCTAGATACACTTGCGCAGGAAGCATAGACTGTCCTAAACGCTATTATAAAACAAGCCCTGTAAACACAGCAATTTATTTTTTGCAAAATGAAAACATCAATGCACTCATCTAAAGACAGTGACGTCCTTCAGTGCAATATATGGTTACTTTGAAATAGAAGAAATATTTAAGTCCTAAAGTATATGAAGTCTTAAATTGGGAGAAAATCATTGGCTTCTAAAACAAAATGAGGTTGTTCCTGCACTTCCACCTTAGCTGAAGATTCGAATTAGTAAATAAGGTTTCTCTAAGCAGGAATAGCTTAAACCCTTATTCCTGCAAATACAATTTAAGTCTACAGTCATAATTTTAAAGTATAAATTAAAATTTACATGCACTAAAACCTAGGAATATTAAGGTCACATGCTCACAAAATATTAACTTTAAAACAAGCTGTAGCTGTTTCCACAATTTAATGAGGACAGCCTGAAAAGGTTTGCTTTTCTACGGAGAGAAAGTTTGATGTGCTAGCTTAAGAAAGCGGTGCAGCAAAAAATGGGCAACCTAGCCATTGCTGGTTTTACTGTGAAAAAAGTTTTGGTACCTCTGAGCATAATGAGCTACATCTTCTGTCCCAAATAACTAAAAATTGAGTAAAGCCACCATTTCACTTAGGAGTCAGCTAATAGACCCCTCTTCTCTCAGTCACTAGGCAATGGGTGATGCCACAGTTCTTCAGGCACTACGTCTGCTTTTGATGTACCTGAATACAAAATGCAGTAATTCCTGTCTTTGGTGTTGTAAGCCCCTGAAAGAGTAGCCCACATTATTTTCAAATACATAACAGTTAAAATTTATCACCATTATACTTCGGATTGAAGACATATGATGCTGATTCTGCACTATAATTCTAGTGTTAATCAAGACAGCGTCAAATACATAAAAACAAGATCAATGTGAATGATACACAGCTTCTCCCTTTAATACGTGTTTGCAATCTGTAACAGAGTAGTTCGTTAGCATTTAGTTAGAATGTTATGTAATGGCTGAGGTATTTGTAATAAAAACAGTCTATTTCTGTTAGCCTGTTCTTCATAGACATAAAAGCTGTCTTCATCTGATTTTGATTTGGACTTCATCTTCCTCTGCTCTTTATGCATTTTTTTTTTTTTAATACTTCTGTCCACTCTGTTTTCGTTTCACCAACACACACACACCGTATTATTTCCTCCCACTTCCTCACACAAATCTCAGCTTTTATTTTTGCACCTGCTTTCACCCATGAGAAATTTCTACAGGGTTTTGTGAAACCCAGACCCGAAAAAAAAAAAACTAATGAGGGCATGAAGTTGAGCGAAGAAAAAATTTCCTACAGAAGATGAACAACTGGTTCTACCAGTAAAACACCACTGGCAGTCCCGTCACTACAAGCCCAACATCCATCCCCAACTAGTGGAAAGGTGGTGCATCTTCAGGGCGGAGCTTTTTTCCCCCCCCTCAAACCCTCCATTACTGTATATGGCCTCTGAAGATGTCCCACTCTTCCTTCAACAGAAAGAGAAGGAATATTTTTTTCTTCGTTCACTTCTCCAATACGCCATGCAATGGTTTATCGTCAGCAAGAACACACTACGAAAGGGTTTAATCATTCTGCAAAAGCTACCTTTTTCTTTCTATCTGCACATCTAAGCCTCTTATCCACACCACCCTTATATGGTATTTAGACTACATTGTCTACGCTCTCCCCACTTTCACATCACTTCCATTTGTTAGCCTAGAAAATATTCTGGAATAAAGGGCTTGCACTTTTAGTAACCTAGGACACCTGGCCAACATCAGGCCCATGGAACATACTCACTGCTTTGACTTACATTCTTTCTCCTTATTGACATACAGCATTTATTCAGACAGAACAAAACCTACAGGAGAGCTCCCTTCTGAACTGCATCATCTTTTCCTTGCTCATTGTGGCCCATTTCATTTTCCCTAGTAGACTTCAGGATGTGGGGAAACAGGACCTACAGAAGATCCATACCATAAATCTGATCTGTAAATCGTTGAACAAGGATTCCAGCAGCCAAGTTAAAGCTGTAGAATGATGTAACTATTTTTACAGGCTGCTCTACAAAAAGCTAGGCTTCCTGTTATGAAGTCTAAATGACAGTAAAGAAATTATAAATTGCTACTGAACTGCAAAGAGACAGAATACTTCTATTAGCAAAACTCACAGAAATGACTGTGTATTTATACATATTTCATAAGCTATTATTTACAAAAGCAATATACTTTTTGCAGGAAACATATACACACTAAGGCAGAGTTCTAAGTGACAGAGACACTCGCAGGCCAAAAGCCTAGTCTCCGCATACAAGCACTGGCCTATACCAGTTCTCACTTCAGTTTAAACAGACACCTCTTAAGCACACACCTCCACAAAAGTGATCATACTCCTCACTCACTAAGCACAATATTCTGAGGGACAAATTGCTTTTTCATTAAACATTCACCAAGTTCAAAGAACTCCCAAAACTTTGAGATTCCTTAGTCCCAAGGAGACTGCAGCAGAGTTGCACTAAAAGACCTCAACATTAACTCTGGAAAAAAATTCTCTAGACTATGTAATTCAAAGAAAATTGACAGCCATTCAGCTCCCAGCAGTGAGTATTAAACGGTATTCCTTTTGTTTCTCACTGATGGACAAATGAGATCATGTCCTGTTTCCTTCTCCTTTCAAAAGGAGTTTCTTGTCTAAGCAGAGCTCTTAAGACTAGACAATGAGCAGGCCTGACGCCTCACTGCAGAAGAAACAAAGCTATTAAAAATTAGAGCCCTGTTCTTCCTGTTGGAAATAATGCTAATTTCTACTAATGCACCTATATGACCCCAGTAATCAAAGTGCACCAAGGAAAAACGGTCCTCCCTCAATGAAACAGAGTTCAAGACCTTTCACAAAGGAACAAACTTACAAAATACACGTGTGAGACACAAAAAGGAAAGAAAGAAAAACCAAAATGTTCCATTCAAAGCCCACCACCATGCTCTTATGCATGCTACCCTTCCCCATAAAGGGGGCCCGAACCAGAAACTACCTGGGCCATCTTTAGCCCCAGAATTTTCAATCCCTGCATCCCTAGGCGATGGCTCCCATCCTGCCCGCTGCATTATGTCCACTGCAGACTGGCTGCCTGAATTTTAGCCATGTCATCTAACCATGCTCACACAATCCTTTAAGCGCTATCAGTAAAAACACCCCCGACTATGCTCACCCCATCCCTACAAATCTTGTCCTTAGGGGCAGAAATAACATCTTCTTCCTGAACGATTCTTCACTCAGTCCTACATCAAATAACCCAGGAACAGCCTTCTACTGCACATCTCAAGAACTATGGATGAATATTTTAGGGTCAGAAAACCAAAGCGCCGTGCCCTCCATGTGCCTCCAGCATCCCGTAAGAAAGGGCTCCCCTCCCCCCGCGTTTCTGAAGGAAGAATCACAGCCACAAAGTGAGCGCAAACGCACGAAGGGGACGGCGCGTTCCCCAAGTAATCTCCCGAGAGAGAGAGAGACCGGGAGCCGTTAAAAAAGAAAGGAGAGGATGGGGAATGGGGGGCAGGAGGGAGGGCGGTAGAAAAAAAGCAGCGCACCCGCAAGAATGCCCCCACCCTCAGCTGCCCCCACCACGGCAGCACCCTCCCGCCACCCCCGGGCGAGGCCCGGCG
>VYZM01015420.1:358760-393666 GCA_013398915.1 Dromas ardeola
GTGAGGGTGAAGGGAAAAACAAAAAAAAAAAAAAAAAGGAAAAAATGAACCCACGAGAACTTTGATTAGAAAACAAACACGCCTACTGCAGAGTCTGAAGAAAGAGTCATTTATAACTTTTTTTCTACCCATTTTTGTGTCAAAAAAGTATGTTAACATAAACGGGAACTGGAGGAAAATGCAGAAAGCCAGGGAAAAATGAGGGAGGAGCAAAACCCCCCTTCTGCATCCAAAAGCCCAGCCTGAGCCGCTCCTTGGTCTGCAGGAACAGGGCAGGACATACCAACACTCACACACACCCCCGGTTTCCGGAGCCTCCCTTGGCTTTGGGAAAGGGTAAGCGACGTGCCCGGGGTGCTAAAGGCATCCCGCTTTTTCCAGCGCTCCTTACAGATGGCTTCACTCTGGAGGGTCCCCGCGACACCCCCTCTCCCCCAGCCCACAGCGAGGCGAAGCTGGGGGCTAACACCAAAACCCCCGAGAGCCGGCCACCCGCTTTTAAAGCCTGCAAAAACCCAGCGGGAGAGAAGAAAGGAGCAAACCTTGGCCCGGGGCAAGTGCTGTGCCTTCGCTGCTCAGGCTTCGGCCGAACTTTGCTTCGAGTTTCTCTTGCCGCAGATTTTAAAGGAAAGGCTGAAGTCCGGGCTGCTCGCCGCGGCTCTTGCACCACCGACCTTTACACCCGTGCTCCCCGGCTCCGCTTTGCTTAAATGCCTTAGCGGAAAGTTCTCGACCTCCCCGTGGCGGTGCTGGGTGGAAATCCGGACCAAAATCCCAAGGGGGTTTCCCATGCTGCAGCTCGCCGCTGCCCCGGCCCCAACTTGGGGTTGTCCTGATCCGTCCCTCCGTGTGCTGCCTGCACTGGGTGGGCGCTCACGGGAAATCAGTAAAATGCACTCCTTTTGCCTGCATGCCAGCAGACGGCACGGAGAGGGGACACGGTGCATGAGGGAGCCTATTTTTTGGTGGTCAGTGGAAGTCCTTAGCAGCCGTGGGCTTGTGGGACGCCCACGGTGCCTGCTGGCACAGCCCCGGCCCAGGCATGGGACCCCCCCAGGTCTTCCCGTGCACACAAGGAGACGACGAGGCAGCAGCCTGCAGCACGCTCCCGCCACGGCCAAGGAAAATTTATTGATGCAAAGTCCATACACACACAAAGCAAAGCCCCGGGATCACCCGGTGGTGGGGAGCGCAGGGAAGCCAGGCCAGGATTACGCAGCCCCGGGGGGCACCAGCCCCGGTCTCAGTGGTGACAAACCACCGCAGCCAGGGTCCCTCCCCTGGAAAGATGCACTGATTCAACCCAAACTGGGATTTTTGCTTCATAGGGTTTAAGGTCAGAAGAAGGGACAGGCTGACCTGCGTACCCCAGCCCAGATAACCCCTTGATGGACTCAAGACCCCAGTTCCCAGCTGATTTGGGAGAGGACTGGGCCCCCGTGCTCCTTTCTGGCTGTGATGCCCAAAGCCATTTTTTGCTGGTCTGGTCCCTGGTGGCTCCTGGCCAGCGTGGTTTGGGCATGGCCAGGCCACACAGCCGTCCTCTGCTCATGGCAGGGGAGCAGCAGGGGAGTGATAAATGCTGGGGGGAGGCTGCCATCCCCGGCTAACCAGGTCTGCAAAGCTGTGATCAGGGGGCGAGCTGGAGCAGAGAGGTTTGTGCTGCCGGTCAAAGTTCTAAATTCGTTGCAATCTGCTGAAATCCCTTTCCCCCTGTCCCGCGGGCACCCTGTGGAACTGTCTGACCTGAGATAAGGACAAGGAAAAAAACAACCCTAAACAGGCTTCAAAATCTACTGGAAACCAAAAACCACAGCAGCCAGGAGCAGGAGGAACCCCATCACAGCCAGGAGAGAAGGGCAGGGGCTGGAGGAGCCGGCGGGGACCCGCGTTCTTGTGGGCTTCAGGGTCCGGTCCCACTGGGTGAGGATGGCCTGGCGTGCACCCTCCCAGCGCCCGGGACCCCCCAGCCGGTACTGGTAAGGGGTGCAAGGGCCGAAGAAAACGCTGAGGGCCAGCCGGGGGTCTCTGCAGAGCAGCCCCAGCACGCTGGGCTTGGCGCCGATGAAGGAGGCGAGCTTGTCCATGTAGACCAGGCAATCAGTTTTGAGGACTTCGTCGAAGGACAGACCGAACCTTAACGAATTGGAGAAGAGAAAGAGGTGGGGGGAGGACTGGTGTCAGCAGGGCTGAGGCAAACTGGAGATCAGATGCTCTGCATCTGCATTGTTACTGCGTCCAGATGCAACTGGGTTCCTCTTAGGAGAGGACCGGGCGTACGTGCGGTGGGAACCTGGCTCTGTCGGGGCCCAAATCCTGCCTGTGACACAGCACGTGTAAAGCGATGCTGGCTCTGGCACACACCTTTCTCACGTGCATCCGTCGGTCTTTCACTTCATCACCCGCAAGTTGCATCTTCCCCCACCCCTCCCTTTACCTTAGTGGGCCTTTTCTACAAGACTTTGTCAGACCGCTTGTGGGTTTGTTTTTTTAAAAAACTAGTTTTCCCTTTGCTCTCTGCAGAGAAGTCACGTGCAGCGTGAGAAAGGCAGCACCCTTTAGTTTCCCTCACATTCGTTTCCACCAAGTATTGCAAAAATGCCCGGTGAATGGGAAAATTGCTTCCAGTTTGCCTTCTCTGCAGAATTCATGGCTTCGTGTCCCACCTTCAGTGGGCTGAAAAAAGCCACGGGTGTTTAGCTTTGTATTGCACAGCAATTTTTCTGCGCAATTCTCTATTTCACTCTTTTATACCTTTTCTACTATATTAATCCATGGGAACCATGGATTAATATATCGCCCAGTTTCCTTGTTTTATCTCACGCATTTCCTAATAATTCTTAGCTTCTGGTTCAACCTTTTGCCTGCCTGTGAACTACATGCCCGTGTGCTGAGACACCGATTCACAGTGATTCGGATCCCTGTGCTGAGAGGTGAGACAATTTGTACGTACACCTCAGGTTGGCTTCCCCCCGCCTCCCCTGCTGAATTACTTTGCATTTATTACCATTAGTTTCTCTGCCATTTTATCTCTCAAGTCCCTGGGGACTCTGGCACACTTCCCCAGCTCCAAAGCAAGCTTTAGTCTCGACTACCCTGAATTAATTTGTTCCTGTCATCAACAGGCAAACCATCAGCATCAAATCAAAGGTGACGTTGGGTCAGTGCAAGCGAACAAAGGGGTGGCTGGATCTGGGCATCCCACCCTCGCCTCCGCTGTACGTGCAGGGAGCAGCCACAGATTGTGAGCCCGTGTGTTACTGCCCCCCCCAGCCCCGAATTCCAGGAGCTTTTCAATCCACTGAAAAAAAACCCAACTCTGGGGCACTAGGGAATGGCTTACCATCGCACTTGGTTTTTCTTCTTCTCGTTGACTTCCTTCTCCATGACAGACTGAGGAGGCAACCGGCACAAGCCTAGAAGAGAGAAGAAAGCGTCCTGCAGAGTTTAACTCCTCGGGGGGGACGACACTTGAGAACTCATTCAGTGATGCAAAACATGGGAAGCCCTCCCCAGGAGGGCAGGAAAACCTTATTGCTCGGATTTAGCTTGACAGTGGCAATTCTGCCAGACACCAGCCCTCTGCTGCGGTACAAATTCACCTGCACTTTTTCCTCCTCTTACAGATTTGCGCTGTCAGGGCACAGGCAGATGATGTGGCGTGAGATGGGCTGTGCAAGCCCCAGAGAGGATCGTCCCAAAGGGAAACCCTGCTGTTCCCCCACCTCTGTGGGAGAGCCTTGATGCAGCCCTCCACACCAGCCCAGTGCAAGGTTATTATTACTATTTTTATTTAAAAAAAAAACAACAAACCAACAACAAAAAAACCCAAGGAGATTTCTTTCCTCACCCCAATAGTTACAGATAATTTCTCTTGTGGGGCAACGGGACTTTTGTCCTCTGGTAGTCGTGGTGGACAAACCACCCTGTCCCTTAAAGAGCGGTGAATTCTGACAGGATGGATCCACCACAGTATCTTAAAGACGACTTTTATCTCTGCATCCAGGTTTACATATCCATCTCTGTGCTCTGACTTCTAAAATATTTGAGAGAGAAAATACTGTCTTGAACAAACTAGTTCAGATGGTGGTTTGGAGGCTCAGGTGCAGGAGCGCACATCAGCTGAGTCACAGTAAGTCTCAGCTGGCAGCAGGCGGGGTACAAAGCATTAGTTTAAAAGCATCAGCTTATCAGGCAAAAAGAAAAGTGATTTAAGGTAGATGTCATGAACTTGCATGTAGCTTGGACCAATCCTGCACTCATGTTGCTGTAGCTCAGCTGAAGTGAAATAACTTGGGAAGTCTGAGCCCTAGAAATGCTCCCTTGTCCACTTTGAAGTGAGCTTTGGAGTCCCCAAGGACTGAAATCCCTCTTGGTGCACGGAGAAGACAAGATGTTCCCAGTTTGAACTGCATTTTGATACATGGGAGAGCTGACATTAGCTCTCCTACCTTTGAAGACACGGGTCACCCAGCGTGCTTGCATCTCCGTCACAGGCATGATGGCTCCGAACGGCTTGATCAGCCCAAGGATGGCCAGGGTGGGCCTCTGCAGGTGGGTTGGGAACACATATTTGTAGAGGGACGCGTGCTTGTTTTCCACTTTGACAACTGCTTCTTCTAGGAACGGGAAGGAGACGTCGTAGCCTGTGCAGAAGACGATGATATCGATGGGCTCCTCCTCAGGGCAATTGTGGAAGACAACCGAGTTGTCCTTGAACTCCTTCACACCCGGCTTTATGGTGATCCTCCCTGTCAGGATGTAGCTTGGAAGGTCATCGTTCAGCACGGGCTCACGCACCAGGCAGCTGTGGAGAGTCGAGGGGCTCTGAGTGTTGGAGACCATGAACAAGCCTGGCTGGTGCCCCTGCTCCTCCCCACCTGGATCTCCAGCCCCATGACCTCCTGCTGTCATTTGCTCCAAACAGCCCTACCTCCTCCCTCTCCCAACACTGACATATCACTGTCCCACAGCTCACATGACTCGTGGGCATCTCCTGCCTTCTTCCTCCATTCGCTCAATTACTCTTTAAACCATCTCTTTTCAGAGCTGATCCATGCTTTAAGCCTCCCTCCTCTTTTCCCAGGAAGCCTCATGAGGAAAACTCCTCTGGTCCTTTCTGGGCTTTTCCAGCATGCTCCATCTCACACCACCTGAGGGGGCTACAGCTTATCTTCTCCCACTGGGCTACAAACTCCCCGCTGGAGATCACCCCAGTCTGGGTGCTGTTTGCTGCATTGCTTGGTGTTGGATGCTGGAGATCTCCCCCGTGCCCGCAGCACAAGCCCTGTGACACCGCACGGGCTGGGAGCCACCAAGGAGTACCTCTTCTCTGGCTGAAGGCCATAGTTTTCATGCTTGAACCGCTGATTCACCCTGTAGTTAATTAACCCCTGTGAAAGGGGTCCAGGGAGGCTGTTTCTGATCAAGCTCATAAGGCGAGTGTTCAAAACCATGTCCCATGGGTAACCGTGGTCAAACACGCGGCTGAGCACCCAGGCTCCTCGGCCAGTGCAAACCGTCACCTGGGAGAGAGCAGAGAATCAACGAGTGGAGCGATGAATTTGCTGCTTTGCCTTTATACAGTAACCCCAGAGGTGCATGGCGCAGACAGCTACGCAACGAAAAAGCGGCAGCAGCACCTTTAAGATCTCCTGGCAGCTGGAGGTGGAGGTGGAAGAGGAAAGAAGAGAACAACTAGCTTTCTTTCAGGGTGGGTTTTTGACCAAGAACTATGTGTTCAGAAACACTCTTTGTACCCTATGCAGGGTGATCCCTAGAGCAGGGTCGGTTTAGATGAGACATTAGGAAGAAGTTCTTTACACTGAGGGTGGTGAGACACTGGCACGGGTTGCCCAGAGAGGTGGTGGAGGCCCCAACCCTGGAGACATTCAAGGCCAGGCTTGATGAGGCTCTGAGCAACCTGATCTAGTTAGAGATGTCCCTGCTTGCTGCAGGGGGGTTGGACTAGATGACCTTTAGAGGTCTCTTCCAACCCAACACATTCTGTGATTCTATGATCCCCGCTTGCTCTCCCTATGGTGGTGGCAAACCGAGCTGTTGCCCACAGCATCACCCTCTCAGCACCTCTGGGGTGGCTGGGTGGTGGTACCTTTGTGGCTACACGGCTGGCCTCCACCGCGATGTCCACTCCCGAATTGCCCATGCCGACCACAAGGACACGCTTCCCCTGAAACACGTCGGGATGCTTGTACTGCCGGCTGTGAAAGTACTGGCCTTGAAACTTCTCAATGCCTTGGGGGAAAAAGAAACAAAGCTTTTAATTACTTGAGCATTTGTGGGTTTTTCTGGGAGAACTGGCATAGAACCAATCCAGATAGCAAGAGCAAGGAAGTGCAATCAGTGGCCACTAGGGATTTGGGGAGGTCCAGCCCTCCATCCCACGCACACAGATTTGGTGTTTCCTCTCCAAAATGGGGTCTCACACTTGCTTGCACGGCAGTGAGCAGGGACACGTGCTGGGCGGGACTTGGAAGACAGTTATGTGCAAGAGCTGTGCTGGTACGGTCTGAGGATTCAGCCTCTACGACATGGGGATGCAGAGGTTCAGAAAAGCCTGCAGACCTCCCGCCCTACAAACAGCTTCAGAAGCCCTTGATAACGCTGATGACAAGGCAACCTCCTCTCTATGCTGAGAACTGGGGAGATTCATCACAGCCGTGATGAATACATCCCTGTGAAAGATGATGGAGCTTCAGTGAGAGGACCTTGTCTCATCCCACACAGTGCACTGGCAGTTTCTCTGAGGCTAAACCATCCTACCTGGGAAGTTTGCTCTGCAAAAAACAAGGCTGCTGAAGCACAAGGAACTATTGCTGATCACGCCAGGAGGTTTGAAAATCAGAAGCAAGAAAAGGAAGGAAGAATTTTCCCCGAGGAACCACTAATTCTTCTTCTCCCCCCAGCCCCTGGAAGCACAGGCAGCCTCGTACCGTACCAGGAAAACAGTGCAGGGGGAGGGACGGCTCGGAGAAATTGCCGCTGCAAACCATAACGGCATCGAAGACGTGCGATGTCTGCTTCCCATCTGCCTCTGTAACCACATCCCACTGGCCCGTGGTGGCAAAGTCGGAGCGTTTCCGGACGCTGACAACTGTGGTCTGAAACGTGGGAGCCAAGTGGAGTCAGCGCCGCTGCCCGGCACGCACAGGGAACGGGGCAGTGCCGGGGCACCCGTCACTCACCCCAAACCTGATGTGCTCCTGGAGGCCGAAGTGCTCGGCATAGCGCCGGAGGTAGTCTAGGAGCCGGGCGTTGGGCAGGAACACGGGGAAATCCTCAGGGTAGGGGAAGTCAGAGAACGCCGACATCTCCTTCGAGGTGTTGCTGATGACCGAGGGGTAGAGGCTTGGCCAGCCAGCCTCGACGTGCTCCTGGCGTGGCATCACAGGGTACATCAGTCCCCCCTCGGCTCCCCTTCCCCTGGTCTTGGGGAGCGCATCTGGGAGAGGTCAGCACCCAGCAAGATCTCACACCCCTTCCCCAACCCATCGGATCCCAGTTCGACCCGCTCCTCATCCTGCAAAGCTGCAGCTCCCGCAGGAAGGGGAGACGGGCATCACCAGCTCACCGTGTAGCGCCAGAGCCCCCCGATGTCCCGGCTCTGCTCGAAGCAGGTGGGCTTCAGCCCTTCATCCAGGCAGCACTTGGTGGCCGTCAGCCCACTGACGCCTGCCCCCACCACCGCCACTCTCATCCCTGCCGTCTCCGCCGGGGACCTGGGCTGCGAACAGGGCTTAACCTGGGAGAAACCCCACGGATGGTCACCACCCTCTCGAGGAGCAGCTGCCGGCAAACCCTCTATAGGGGATTTATCTGTACGCCACCCCCAAACTTTGCATTCCCTTTACCAGCGTTCCGGGCTCTTAATTTGCAAGTTAGATTAAATTACTGTAAATATTAATTTTCTCTATTTTTTTTTTTTAATTAAATTAAATCCATCCACTTTCACAGCGTGCTCGCCAGGCTGCTTTCAAAAACCCTGCAGTTGCCCTGGAAACTCGTTTTGAAAACAGGGAGTTAAGCCACACATTGCTGCCAGTTTTTAATTTACAAGCTGTGTTTAAACTATCCCTCCTTATCAGTCTTGCAAATAGTTGTATTTTGTCTTTGGAGATCTGCCCCCACCTTTCTTCGAAAAGAAAACAAAACACGCACCGGGACTATTCAGTCTCTGCCTCGCTGACTGGGTCCTGTCCCTCGTCCCTGGGGAAGATGACATGGCCACCGATGCCGACGGAGGGGCTGCAGGTACAGCACACCTTGGCTTTAGGGATGCTTTTGCGTCTGTCTGCCAAAGCCGCCCCCTTGGGGAGATCTAGTCTGGACAGACAGACTTGCAGGGCTGCAAACGGCTCGACCCCAGGGCTCAAAACGCAGCAGCCCCCCAGGTAAATATCCAGCCCTATGAAGACCTGAAGCCTTCTAGATACTGCTGAGTAATGGAATAAGGGACGGCGGCCACATTCCGTTGCTCGGGGTGGACATTGCTGGAGCAGGGGCCGTCACACGGGTGCCCTGGGGGGCTGTTGCAGCCCCTGGTTTCACCCCAGCGCCGGTGGGGAGCACCCTGCTCAGCTGAGTTATTCACCCAGCGTAGCGGGACGGCACTACGGCTGGGTGGCACCGGCCCCTCTACCCCGAGAAGCGCTTTCAGCTTCCACCAGACGCAGGGGATGGTGTATTCACCAGAAAAAAAAAGAAAAAAAAAGAAGAAAAAAAAAGGAGTCTTCAGTAAAAAAAACGAGGTTGGACAGTTTTTTCCATAAAACACCAAATTCCCCGTGAACAATTTCAACTTTCAGTAGGAAGGCAGCACCTAATGAATATTCTGCTTTCCAAGGCTGGAATGAAAATTAGACTTTTTCCTTTTTAAAGGAAGAAAGCGCCAGCGTAAGCTGCTCATTGTTTCACTGTTTTGGGTGGGTTGTCTTTTTTGTTTTTGCGTGGTGGGAGTTAACTTATATCACAAACATCTCCCAGCTACGTATGCTATTCAATTCCCTACCTTTTTGCAGAGAAGCTAGAAATAACATCCAGGAGACACTGTCTCAGCTACCCCGTGACTCTTTCTGCCACAGTTTCCACATTGTCCCTGCAAGTATTCTCAATCCATGGGGGGCTTGCGTGGGGCAGGGAGGGATGGAAAGGCTTCGCAGCCCCCTCCAGGGACACTTACCTCCCAGCCTCAGCCGCCCGTGCTCCGTCTCGCCGCTGCTGTGGGGAGAGTCCCTCCTGCTCCGGATTTATAGGCGAGACTCGGCGCTTTGGCAGAGGCAGGGGAGGGCGGGCAGCTTTCCCCCCCTCGAAACCCGTCACGGCCACCCCACTCCCAGGGCGGTTGCACAACCCGGGTGTGCAATGGGAGGAGCGGCTGGAGTCGCCGGCTGCCGCGCGGAGCGAGCTGGACGGTTCAGGTGATGGTCCCCTAAAGGAGAGATGGAGTGGGGTGGGACGAGACCAGAGCGGTCCAGATGTGTCCCGTGCAAAGAGGACTCTGTGTGTGCGTGGGGGGCGTCTTCAGCTGTGGGATGTTTTCACTTGCTTCTTGGCTGCCTACCAAAAGGGAGCCGAAGCGGCCGGCAGATAGCAGGGCTTCGGCAGGACTTTGCACCCAGGGCACCTTCCCAAAAAAAAAAAGAGTGAGCTGGTTTTGTGGTCACCAGTCACGGAGGTTGTCATGCCATCGGCCCCACGTGGAGCCACCTGCACCGGTGGCGGGCAGGAGGCTCCCCATGCAAACTGGGAGAGCATGAAACGGCCACAAACACCAGCGTAGCAGGGTCCTAAACACGAAGGAAGTGGAAACGCCGGCTGAAATATCAATGCAGGAGATAGCACTCATCCAGGTATCCCCCTGGGGTACGTGATCCCAAATTTGCTCTCAGCTCTTTAAGCTGTTTGAATCACCAAGGAGACTGCAAGGGAGGGGGAGAAAAACCCCATCCGAGGTTTGCAGACCAGAGGGTGGTAAATAAAACAGCTCCATCCGACAGAGACATCTGCTCAGAGCCTGTGTTCAAAGCTGCAGAGGCACGAGATGGCCGGTAGCTGGGACTTGAAACTAGAAGTGGAAATAAGACGCACATTGGTAATGAGGAAGGTAGTTAGCCATAGGAAAAGTCTGCTGAGCTTTGCGGAGGACCCAGGCACTTGAACAAAATGTGTTTGGTTCATGGAGGGACAGGACTCACCGCCCCAGTGCTGGGGCACTGTCAGGAGCGCGGCAACCTGGGCTGTCACCCAACTGCAGCACCCACAAGGGGACATCAGCCTTCTTAGGCTTCCCCTGCCTCAGGATTTCCCACTGCTTCTGCCCCATGCCCGGCTTCTGGGTTTGTCCCCATCAAGATCTGGGACCGGCTGTGCCAGCCGCACTCCGGTACAACTCTGCGAGCGGCAGCCGAGAGCGCTGCACTCGCCGGGGTGCTGGGGTCTGTGAAATCAAATTTCAGATGAAAATTCTGATTTTGCTCTCCCAGGCCCAGTGGGAGGCAGTTGCTGAGGCGAATGGGCAACAAGCCTTGCACATCTTGGACGCTGTTGGGGTTTGCACGGGCTGCGTCTCACAGCCCTCCCTCCCACCGGACTCCTCTCCGGATGCACAACGCTTCGCACCTGCAAAGATGCTTGCCAGCAGTCAGCAAAAAAAAAAAAACACCATAGGAAATCCATGAAGGCAAATCTTTTGTTCTTTTTCTGCTCCTGCTTTTCTGCGTTTCCCAGTAGGCATCCAAGTGACTCGCAGTTAGAGGGACATGGTGGCAGCTTCCCAGTGTGTTAGTGCTTTTTGGGAGGGCAGTACAGGGAAGCTTTCTAAAAGAATAAGTCGTATTTTTGGCGTAGATGAGCTACTGGCATGGAAATGGGACCAGATGCCTTTGCTGCAGCTGCTTACAGCAGTGGTGTCTCTGGCTATCCCTGATGGGGAATCCAGTCTGGAGGTGCAGGAGAAGATGTAGCGAGTGGTACCGCATGAGTCTAGGTTAGAAACACCTCCAAAGCTCCAGCACCCTGGGATTAAAGCTCACTTTCCTGTGATCTGCCTCAGGTCGCAGAATCACAGAATGGCTGGGGTTGGAAGGGACTTCTGGAGCTCATCTAGTCCAAGCCCCTGCCAGAGCAGGGGCACCCAGAGCAGGTGGCACAGGAACGCGTCCAGGCGGGGTTGGAATGTCTCCAGAGACGGAGACACCACCACCTCTCTGGGCAGCCTGTGCCAGGGCTCTGCCACCCTCATAGGAAAGAAGTTCCTCCTCATGTTCAGGTGGAACTTCCCACGGTCAAGTTTGTGCCCGTTACCCCTTGTCCTGTCACCGGGCACCACTGAGAAGAGCCTGGCCCCATCTTCCTGACACCCACCCTTTAAGTATTGATAAGCATGGATAAGATCCCCCCTCAGTCGTCTTTTTCCCAGACTGAAAAGACCCAAATCCCTCAGCCTTTCTTCATAATAGAGGTGTTCCAGGTCTGCGGTGTACCCCTCCACAAATAACCCTGGGACGGTCTGGACCAGGTATGCAGAACAAAGTATTAGTGGAGATGGACAGTGTGATAGCAGGGAGGTAATTACAGTAATTATGGACATGCACACGCATGCCCAGGGTGCTGAAAAGCCCTTGGAAACACGTGGGGAAATTCTGGTTTCTTTGTTCACCTCTGCTGCTGGTATGAGAGGAGGTGGCATCCCAGTCCCTGTGCTCTGCCATCCCCTGCCGGCGGGGACACCCAGGACCCATCTCTCCAGGGACAGTCTGTGCAGAGCAGAGAGGAACGAGCACATCACGGGGGTTTATTATATTCTCAGGGATAAAAAAAAGCCTTCATGGCCTGGTGTTCAAGCAGAGCATCCCTTGGTACCCCTGGGTAAGTCCCCCTGAATTTCTGTCCCCGTGAAGACAGGAGTAGACACAGCTGCAGAGGTCCCTGTCCCCCTTTCTGGGCCAGTAGGATCTGCTGCCACCCTGTCGGGGGGGGGAAGGGGGGACCCCACCATCGCTCACACAAACTGCTGGGGAAAACGGGCTTTGGCCGAGGGATGGGGTGAAGCCAAGTGAGGGCACAAAATTTGGGGAACTATTTTACCACCGTCCCTCCACCCAGCCTGGGACACCGAGCAGCTGGGTTTATCCACGTCCTCACACGCTGGGACACGAACCTCTTTAGATACTGGGGATGTATCGGTCATGAGGGACCATGGGGAGAGCCAGGGGCAGCAAATAACCGGTGGCAGCTCAGGAGAAGCACTGGGAATGGGATGCTCACGCACGTGCCCGCCAGCGAGTCCCTTCTCCCCCTGAGGAGCAAAATTCCCTGGCACAGTGACACAAGCCTGGGCTCTGCAACGGGCTTTTTATCCTTAAAATAGAAGGAAGGAGAAACTTGATATATCCATTTAGCCTTAGTCAGATGGGAAAGCCACCTTCTCTGCAAAACTCCCGCACCGGTTTTTATCATCTCTGTTTTAAGTGACACTTTAAGCCAAGGAGGGGCAAATCGATGTACAAACAAGTCTTAGCACAGCCCGCTTTGCTGTTTTCTAGGCTTGTGTCAGCAGCTTTTGGTGTGTGTCATGGTGAAGGGGGACAGGAAAAAGAAAAAAAAAGTGGAGTTTCTTGTTAAGCCAGTCTCTAACAAAAGCAGGGTGCTCACCATCAAGCAGCCGTTGCCGTCACACACGCTCAGGAGCTGGCAGGATGCTCAGGGGCTCATCAGTGAAACCCTTAATTTTCCCCTCTCCAATATTATCGCTGCCCCCCTTAACCGACCAGTCTTTAATCACCATTTCTTTGCTGCACGTGGAGGTGAGGCTGCCCCAACGGCGGCTGTTGCCTCCTACTTCTTCCCACAACGCTGTGGGATACGGCGATCCGTGGGTGAAGAGACCCTGCAAGCAGCTGCTGCTGGAAAAATACATTCCCTCCCCCCAACAAAATCCAGAGCCTGGATTTTGGCTCTGAAAAAAAATTGCTTATGCTTTGGCCCCGACACCAAAAGGACAATTTGCTGCTTAAAAAAAAAATACAAAACTGCCACCCCAAGCATCAGGGGCCATTTTCCTACTTAATTTACTATTTGCAGCACATAGAGGACACTGAAGCACTGCAGCCAGCAGCAGCAAACACTAGCAGGGCACTCTATTTCTTTGTAATTCAATATCTTAAACTCTTCCTGAAACCTCAGGAGAGGCATCACTGTCCAGGAGACCCAGAGGATGTGGTGGAACAGACGCGGGCTGTAGCAGGTACCATGAGAGGGGAATTTGCTTGCTAGGCAAGGAGGTGTCTGCGTGGAGGGCACAAGTGTTTTATTCCAACATACTTGGCAAAGTTTAACCTGATTTAATAATAAGTCACCGTTTTCCAAGCGTGTAACCTGTGGAATTTGTCAAGAAGCAGCTGCTTGTTAAGCCTGTTGCCTCCTATGGCATTAAAGAAGCCGTAAGAGCTGCAGTTTTAAAGTTCTTGGGTTTTGGAGGTTTTAAGATGTTCAATTAGGAGGTTCACCAGACAACTACTCAGAAATCTTCCCAAGAACAACCCTGATGGACACATACACCTTCCTTTGCTCACCATGTCTTTGTACCAGGACTCAAAGGGGATAAACACACACAGTCCAAGCTCCATGGGAGACGTACCCAAATAACACGCGGCACTAGGAAGGGCTTCAGACCCTCCTCATTGCTTCTGAGCCAAACCTCAGGGGTTTGGGGTCTCTCTCGGTCATTTCACAGGTAATAAAACATAACTACTGAAGAGACCGTCAGAGCAAACAGGAGCTGCAGTTAAGGTAACTTATAAGCAAATAATCATAAGGAAGAGCTGCCTGGAAAGCACATGGTTGAGACACGCACACCCCGACCAGAAGGCGCCTTCCTACCACCGCCAGGTGAAGTCACGCATCAGCCTTCGAGTGTTTGCAAAAATTCAGTCAGTGCATTTGACCCCTTTCTGTAAATATTGACAGCACTTCCAGGCCAGGCAGCTTGAATGCTTTCAATTCCTGCCCTCTCTAGCGGAGGTGTTGCCTGTGGCTGACATTCCCGTCCCCCGGCACAGGGATGGGGCAGCACTACTCATTCAGGTAGAGACATGCTCCTGCATCATCCCAGCCTCCTACCTAGGAGCACTTTTGTGCATTTACTCCAGAAATTAGGCTTTTTAAGAGGACAAAACCCCCAACACTAAGTAAGGTGCCATTTTTAGACCACTCAGAAGTGCCTTGCTGAAGAGCCAGCACAAGCACTGCAGAGCTGCATTAGTTCACATCAGCTAGCAAATCTTCTTCCACCTCTGATAGCTTCACCACACCCTAGGAGACAGGATGGGAAGGGACCTCGGGAACATCCAACCCATCTTCTCCTCCAAAAGCAGCTCTAACTGACCTTTACCGCCTTGTTTCCTTCAGCTGTTTTAAAAACCTTTGGTGATGGAGAGTCCAGCACCTCCCACACAGCTTCGTACTTGCTTTTGGAGTGGCCATCAAGTTTCCTCTTATCTCCACAGCAGAGACAAGCTGTTAGCTGACATTTGGAGATAACTGAGGAGATTTTTCAGCACCACCCCTCCATCAGTTTAAATGGGAACTTTCCAGATTAAGTTGATAGAGGAGCTCTGACTGGCTCTTGCCTTGGCTTGCTAATTGGTCTGAGAAGCTGCTGAGCACTCACAGGTGGTCCTGGGGCCTTGGGGTGGCTCAGCACCACTGAAGATTAGCCCCACTGCCTGGTGTTTCATATTTATATTCTGGAGCTTATTCTGTATGAGGAAATTCTTCTGCAGGGGTCAGAGTATTGGGTTATCTCTCTGAGAGCTTCAGCCAGCTGAGGAGATCAGGGTTGGGAGAGGTCAGACCATGGTGGCTAAGGCAGCCAGACTGAAAATAAGCAAATACGCCAACGGCATGAGAGGGTGGGTGGCAGGAGGAGAAACAACAGCACAGGGAGGTGCAGCAAGGAGATGTGATGCTGCTGGGGGAGCTTGTGGGCCAAGCTCTGTCCTTTTTGTACCCCCCTGACCGGAAGGAGAAGGAACACTTTGACCTTGGGAGGTGGAAAGAGGTTGGGACCTCCAGTTTAATCCATACAATGCAGATCTGGGAATGGGAGTGGTGACACGGCGAATAACCTGGCAATAGCTGCTCCTAATGAATATCTTGATCTGAATTAGACCTCGGGCAGGCAAATCCTAAGACCAGCCACCCCCTACCTGCCTTCTCTAAAGCAATACCGGCTCTCCAGTGCTTCCTCCTGGCATCCCAGTCCTCACCCTTGCTGAGGACTCCCGTGGTTCTGTTCAGGTTGCAAAATATGTCATCAATTCCACAATACAGCAACAGCAAAACCCTTTTTGTCTGGAAGGATTAGTGTCCAGAGAGTAAATAATGAGTTGGTCGGGACTGGAGACAAGACTTTTCTCCTGTCCTGTCTTCCCAGGGATCAACTCCTCTGTTCCCTGCACTCAGAAATACCTGTAGTGTGGGACCAGGCCATATTTACCTGCTTGTAACATGTCGATGACAAAACACAGCAAATTTCATGATAGCCCCTCTGCTCTGGAGAGGTCCACCTTCTCCTTGGCCTCTGAAGAGAGCCCCACCTCCACGTCCACCCCAAATTCCCCAGACCAAATGCCAAAATGGTCTTCCCTTTGCATCCCTCAGGGATCTTGTGGAAATATTGGCCCTTGAACATCTCAATATCTGCAAGGAGAAGAGATGGAAGGAGCGTCCAGGACTCCAGGAGCCTTGAACTGTAATATTCAGCACAACTTTGGGTAGAACCTAAAACCTAAAGGTGCTGGGACCCAGACATCAGTGGTGGTGACATGGCAGATTGTATATATTTGGCCTGGTAACAGAGGAAAGGCGGGTGAAGCCAGGGCTGAGCTTAGGGGTCCATTCCATTGCTTGCTTCAGGACCACTGCATTACAGAGCAGCCTTCGCCTGAGCTCAGACAGTTCATGAGAAACACATCCATCCATCCATCCTTGAAAAAAAAGGAGATATGATACTGCATTGGTAAAGAATGTAAGCTTTCAGGAAAGCATGTAAATGGCCTGTAGAAACTATTGAAACATTGTCTTGCCGCTGCTGAGACAGCAGAACTGGGAGATGCTGTTTGCTAAGTATTGCAAAAGAGCCACATTATTTTTTGGCAGACATTTAAAGATGGCTACAGGATACAGCTGGGAACACGGGCTCCTCCCTGACAACGCTCCTGCAAAATGCAGCATCACACAGTGATGGGACCAGCTCAGAAACACCTCACTCCCCACTGCCCTCCTCTCCCCCACATGAAGACCCCAAGCTCAGAAACCATCTCCCAGCGCCCATGCCACACACAACACTGCTGATGCAAAATGGCAGGGATGTGCACGGAAAAAAAGCTGGGATTACGAACAGCCTTTTTTGCAGTAAACCCAGATGGCAACCTCTGCCCTGCACAATGGGTGGGATTTTGCCGGCACCTCCGACAACGGGCTGCAGCAGGGATTTAGCTGGTGGGAAAGCTGGGAAGCAGCTAGAAGAGTCTCATTTCACAGCCACCCCTTCAAGACAGGTGGACTTTTCTGGAGAAGCATGTGAGCAGTGTAGTAACCCATCTGGGGACCACGGGTCTGCGTCGCCCGCCTCCTGCACTGGCTCCCAGTGACAGCTGCACGGTCCCCAGGAATATCGTCAGGTCTGGGCTTTACCAATGAAACCAGAAACACAAGTGCAAACAGCTGGGATATATTTTTTCAAAGGTCTAAGCCTCGTTTTGCGAGCCATAAGGGAGGAATAATCCGGCAGTGGTGGATCATCCATCTCGTGTCGCGTGGCATCGGTGTCAACAGCCAAGAACTGCTGCCGCAGCCTGGCTGCAGCCCCGTGCTGTTGGATGCAGCACCCAGGTGTTGGAAGGGGATGCTGCTGGCCAAAAATTTGGGCTGTTCCTCTGCTTTTCCCCACACCATACGGGATGGTGTCTTTCCAACCCTCATAACGAACCCCCATTTGCTTCCAGCCAAGGACAGGCTGAAGACGTTGGTTTTGGCCCCTCCAGTGGAGCGTAGGCTGGGACCCGGCCACCAGCAGCCCTGTCTGGCTGTGGACAGGCCGGCTGCCTCCCCGTATTCCCACCTTACAGCTGCTCAGCTGGTATTATTCTGGAAATAACTTGCCCATCTGGTACATGTGCAGCTTGTTAACCCTGCTCCTAGACACATGCCTGTAGCAGCACTCTATAAACAGCTCCTACCTCGGATGGACTCCAGCAGGACATATGGATGTATACGGCAACCAACACCAACCATCACAGCATCAAAAACGGCCATGTCCTCCTTCCCATTAGTTTTGGTGGCAACAGCCCACCGGCTAGTGGTTAAGCCCTGGAATTTATTTTTTGTATTCCGCTGACTGTGATCTGAAAGGAAACCACCGCAAATGCATCAATACATGGGTCCTGCACAATGCCAATGTGAAACAGGCAGAGCTGGGTGCTCAGTTGTGCTTCCCATCCTCACTTGCCTTAAAATAGCCAAGCCGGCTGTGAGAAACAGGTCATCTTGGGCCCTCCTGGCTTGTCCCCCTTGAATTGGTGGGGGATTTCTGGGAAACAAGCATTTACTGACCCACACGGGGACAGAGAGCCCAGCCCCAGTGGGGAGCAGGCACCCCGCGGCACCGATGCTGTTGCCTCCCACCATTTCAGCGAGCTCTGGGACAGGGGAGCCGGGCAGGACCACGTGGCAAACTGGTCCTTGCTAGGTGGAACACTTGCTCCAGCAAAACAAAAATAATGGTCATGGCATTTGGTCTGTCTTCACCCAGCAGCTGGCCTCGGTGTTGGCATCCCCAAGGCATCCAGCAGTAGCAGCATCATGAAATGCTGGCTAAAATTGTGGCTTTTTGGAGCAAGGTGGTAATGCGTGAAAGTATCATGAGGGGTTGCTGCTTGTGCACGTGTAAAATTATTTGGTCAAATAGCAGAGGAAGGTGGAAGCTGGCGTACAAGGAAACATGGGACGCATCTCTGCTCTGCAAAGGACTGCCCCGTGGTGCCCTCGTCTGGAGGGACGCTGTTGGGTTTGGGGGTTTGACCCCGGGGTGGGTTTGCACACATGAGAACAGCCGCAGAACAGAGGAACTGATAAATTAATAAGTAACAGCCGGGTACAGCTTCCCCATGACCCGCTGGCCAGCAGTAACGCCCTGTAACCTGCGCAGGGAAGAGCAGCGCAGCCAGCAGGCTCTCAGCGGCGCAGGCACAGCGCAGGCCGTGACCTCACGCCTGATAACGATGAGGTCATTCAACCCGTTTTGCAGATGTATGCCAGCCCCACAGAGCCCTTGTGACAGCCTGGCCTGTGTCCATGTATTGACCGCGGTTGAGGAAGGGGGCTGCCCTGCCAGCGCCCAACGAACCCTCTTCGTTCATTCCCTGGCATCATCTCCGCTCACCCAGTTGGCACCCCAACACCTCCCCAGTGCATCCCACAGCGCCCAGTGCCGTCAGCTGCCTCTTCTCTCCGCTGTCCTTTCTTTCATGGAGCCTTGTGCCTTGGCTTCCAAAAGGCAAGGGCTCCTGGCGCCCATGGTGTTCAGCATGGGTCCTGCCAGCACCCTACAGCTCAGCACAAGGCAAGCAGTGACATCCCCCGCCCCCACAGTCTGTGTCCCAGCCGGTTAATGAGGCTACCATCATCAGCTAGAAAGAAATACCACACTGAAAAACCACACGTAGTTCGTTAATTGCAAGAGAAATTAAAAAAAAAATAAAAATGAGATGATGCCACTATATTTTTCTTCATGTTTCTTTCTGAGATAGTGGGTACATCTGAGGTCTTGAGTTGGACCACAGGCATAGGAAAGGATTGCTTCCCACCATGGCTACGCATCGTTTGGACTGGAAGAAATAAGAGCGGGCAAACCCCTCCGTCTTCTGGCAGGAGGGAGCACAGTAGCAAGGCACTGAAAAGGGAACAGCAGGCATTCCACAGTCTCATTCCCAGGGCGAGAGCCCACAGTAATGATATTATTTTGCATTTACACGGTGCCTTTCCCAAAACCACGGAGCATGTTGCAAAGCTATGTTATTGCTGGGTGGAGGAGAAAAGCCGAGATGCCCCCAGCTGTCCCCCGGGCAGAGTGCTTCTTGAGGAGCACCAAAATTATGCCATGGGCTGGTTCCACCTGCAGCAGATGGACACAAAGAAAAAACCCACAGGACCCAGCCACATCAGGAGTTCAGCAGCTCACCAGGATGGGTCCAGCTCCTCACCACTTGCTCAAGTGAGGGTGAACCTTGGAGACTTTGCCCCTCCCAGGGCAGGTAATTGGGCAGATGGCACGTCCCCATCACACCTGGACAAACCTTGGGAGTGGCCACAGAGACAAGGCACAGGGGCCCATCCAAGCTGTCGCTGCAGGGCTGGCAATGCCTGATAGGAAGCGGAGTGGCTCGGAGGGAGATGTCTCCAAGGATGCTCTCGCCATGGCCACCACAGCGCTGGGTTACACAGCCCCGGCTGGGCCTTTTGTCTGGGAGACATGGTTCACCTCAGCTTTTGGATGCTCACACGCTTCAGCGAAGCCCAGACATTGTTCTGAGAGCTGGTGGGCCATTTATTTATATACCAGAGTATTCCTCTTGGTATTTTAATCTGGGTAGTTTGTTTTGGGTTTTTTTTCCCATTTGAGCATCTTTCCCCACTGAAGGAAAAACATGGCTGTTTTTCTTTATTTGATATGCAAATTATTTTTCAAAAGGGCCAATTCAGAAAAGGTCGTTTTAGCCAGAGCATGAGCTCTACACCAAAACTGTTCTCAAAAAACCCAACACGCTGCCTCTGGTTCTCCACCAGAAAAAGAGACAGTAGACAGGGGGCGATTTAAAGACGTGTAGAGAAGCACCACTACTTGAATGCATTTAGAGGGACAAAATAACCAACGTTACTTACTGGGGCTGGTGTTTACACTCTTCCATAACCCCAGCTGAGAAACCTCTCAAATTTACCAGGCATGGAGATCACGCTTGATTTGTCAATGCCATTTTTTAGGGATCTCTCGATGAATTATTTTCAGGGTAATGAGCAGGGCAGCAGCACACATTGCCCAGTGGAAGAAAGCATCCCAGGCACGCACACCGCTGGGTACCCCTGCATCCCTCCCCATCCTCGCCGCGTCCCCCTGGGGTCCCCTAGCAGTAAAGGGCAGCGAGGAGGAGGAGAAGCGGGAGGAAGAGCAGCCCCAGCATGGCCAGGTAGGGGAAGGCGGCGGGAGCGGCGGGGGTGATGCGCGTCCGTGTGGCCTGAAGAGTTCGGTCCCACTGGGTGAGGATGGCCTTTCTGGCCCCGCTCCACTTCCCCGGGCCCACCAACCGAAACTGATAGGGGCTGCAGGGGCCGAAGACGACCTTCAGGGCCAGCTGCGGGTCTGTCAGCAGGAGCTTCAGCACGTTGGGCTTCACGCCGATGGCGGAGGCCAACTCATCCATGTAGGTGATATAATCCGTCTGCAGCGTGGTGCTGTTTCCGTACCTTCAGGGGAGAGAGGAGGGGGGGAAAAAAAGAGGGGCTGCTTTAGGTTTTCCACCCTTTATTTGTTTATTTATTTAAGCGCAGTGAAGGCAGAGCCTGTCCTCTGCTCTCCCCCACTAAATCTGGGGACCAGAGCTGTCTGGGGGCCACAGTTGCAGGGGATGTGCGTCATTGCTATGGCTAGTGGAGGAATCTGGCTCACGAGAAAAGGCTGCGTTTTGAAACTTCCTACGATGCAACGGTTTCCAAAAACAAAAAGAAAACATTGCTTAGGCCAGGTTCAGCTTTCACTGATTAGATTCATATTTTCAAATTATTGCTCCACCAACATATCAGACTCAGAGAGCGGGGAATACAAAGCACGGACTTCATGAAACAAAAAAGTGTCACTTTGAAGAATAATGATGGAAATGTTCTATTTCTGTTGGGGCCTCACCCTGATAATGTGTGAATGAGGAGTGCTTTTTTGGCCTGATAACGCTCAGTGATGGCAAACGAGCCTTTTCAGACAGGAAATCTTTCCATCATGAATTTTCCACCTAAACGTGCCTGATTTAGGCCTCCACAGTGCATCCAGCTCACTTGGGGCCGAGGCAATGTCAAGGCTCTTCTGCCAGCACAGGAGTCCCATGAGCTGCACTTACCACTTGAGCTTTTTCCCCATCTTCTCATCAATGTCATCCATCATCTCGCTGACCGGGGGGAGCGTGCACTGCCCTGGAAAAGAGGATGAAGAGAATGGGCAAAGGGAGATGATGCCCAAGAGGTCCCTCCTGCAGCAGGTGGAGTTTGGAGGGATGAGCTGAGCCCTTCGATGCCTCTTTTCCCTTTGGTGTCAAGATCTTGAGCTTGGGTGTGGGTGTGACAACACTGGCTCCCCCGTCCCTAAAGTTGTATAGTGATGCCCAAGAGGCTCTTCTCCCCCAGGCAGCCCCACCACAGGGACCTCATTGCTATCTGCAGTGGTTCGAAAAGGCACCCCGTCATACGGGGAACCCATTACTATTACTGATAATAATACCGTTACTGGTATTTCTGGCCAAACCCCGTTGTGTTCCTCAGCACTCAGGCACTGCCCTGATTTTCAGTTTCAACTTGCACATTGCTGCTGGGAAAGGCTACTTCCCATTAACAGAAAATAGTCCTTCACCCAACACTTGCCCAACCACCTACCCTGAAACACCTTGACTGCCCAGCGGCACTGGAGGTCTGCTGTTGGGATGATGGGTCCAAGGGACTGGACCAGCCCGATGACTGCCATGGTTGGCTTCTCAAGCCGAGGAGGGACAATGCCTTTGTAGAGGGTGACCTGACTGTCCCTGCATTTGATGATGGAATCATCCTCCATGAAAGGGTAGGAGTAACCATAACCGGTGGCAAAGACAACCACATCAACGTCATCCTGCACAGTCCCATCTTGAAACAAGACGGATGTCTCTCTGAACTCCTTCACATTCGGCTTCATTACCACCACGCCGCAAGCAATGCGGCTCGGGAGGTCATCGTTGAACACTGGCTCCTTGCGGGAAGTTCTGCAAGGGCAAATGTAGTGGGGCTGTCACAGAGGGGGCTTCTGCTGCCGGCCCAGGGTAGGCATGGTCCAGCCCCATCCAAAACCAGCACCCCCGGGGGGTTTGGGGATGGATGGCCCCGTGTGTACCTGTCCAGTGGCATCAGGCCAAAGTTCTCATGCTTGAAGAACCGGTTCATGCCTCTCACGTACAGCCAGTCACTGATTGCCCTTGGGAGGATGTTCCCCAGCCAGGTCCGGAAACGAGTGATGACCAGCATGTCCCAGGGGTAGCCATTGTCCCAGACACGGCTCATCACCCAGGACCCACTTCGGGAGCTCAGGTAGACCTGGAGGGACAGCCAGGAAGGCGTGAGCTGCCCCCATGATGGCTGCAAGCCCCCAGGGCTGTCTCACAGAGGCAGTGGCAAGTGCTTGAGCAGATGGGGAACCCCCCTTCCCCAGTGGCTCTGATGTAGGCCCCTGTACCTGCGATGCCACGGTGCTGAGCTCCACGGCAATGTCACAACCGGAGTTGCCCAAGCCTATCACCAGCACCTTCTTCCCTCTAAACTTCTCCGGCTCCTTGTACTCTCGGCTGTGGAAGTAGCAGCCTTTAAACTTCTGTATTCCTGAGAAGGAGAACAGAAAGGGTCATAATTCACCCCAGGAATGACAAGGAGAGGCTGTGCTGGTCTTGGGATCTCCCCTTCCCACAGGTGCTGCTGAAGCATCCATTTGAGCGTTCATCCCAGGATGCCTCCTGTACACAGAGGGATGCTGCAAACCCGTAGTGGATGGGATTTGTTTCTGGCTTCATTCAATATTTAATGACAAAGAGTGTGCAAGCACCGAATACTTTTGCACATTATTTCCATACCCCAAAAGGGTACTACTGCAACCCCAACATTGTCCCGAGACACCTGGGCAGCCACACGCCATCCCCTTGGTGTGGCTTTACATCCTTGCGAGAGCGAGCCACAGGGAAGCAGCTTTCATTTTTAAAAGGGAAGATGGCAAAGGACCTGAGGGGAGTTTTCATGACCAGTCGATGCCTCAAGCCCGTGTCCTCCGAACAGACCCCCAGCACCGATTATTTCTTGCCAGAGAGAAAGATTTTCCCAATAATGAGCCTATACACAGAGAGGCAAACGCTGTCAGGTAACGTGCAGGACATTTGTACTAGAAATCATGGGAAAATGACAAAAAAAAAGTGTTTTACAAAATCCTTTTATGAAAAATCTTCTGTTAAAGGAAACAACCTAAAATATTTTTTGTCTGGGAAAGATTAGCATTGTTCCTGCTTTGATACAGTCTGGATGCTGAGTCTTTTTTTAAAAAAAAAAAAAAAAAAAGTTTTGATTTCCAGAAGAGACCCCCATCCCCAAAAATATCGCTCTCCTTTTAACGCTGAAAAGGCATTTTTTGCAGGGAAGAACCTTGTGATGGAAGGTATTTGCCCAGCTGCGTCCCAGCGGATGAATTCCACGCCTGCAGCTTACCTGGGAATTCAGCCAGGGGGAGGTTTGGGTAGACGTGATGCCCAGAGCAAACCATAACAGCATCAAAAACCGCCGTCTCTTCCTTCCCGTCTCTCCGGGTCACCACCTCCCATTGCCCCGTCACAGAAAAGTCCGGGCGTTTTTTAACCTTGGTGACCAGGGTCTTAAAGAAAACAAAAGAAAGAGATCCATGGGTGTCCGCGGAACAGAATGAGAGGTTTAGGGAGTCAGTGGGATTCAGAGGTCCCAGGGAACCCAGGGATGTTTGCCCTGCAATTTCATGCCGGGAGCTCTGGGGAGTGCACAAAGATGGGGCCTGTTAAGACCTGCTTTAACAAAACCAGGGTTTTTTCCCCCCAGAATATTTTCTCCCAGGATTTTCCTCACGGCAGGGAGACCCAGGTGCAGATGCAATGTCCCTCCTTCCCAGGTCCCCCTGCTACTCACTCCCCCTTCTCCACGCCAGGCTTTTTACCTTGAACCGTATGTGCCGGAGCAGGTCGAAGTGCTCGGCGTACTTGCAGATGTAGTGCTGGAGCCTGGTGTTGTGCATGTAGTTGGGGTGGTCATCGGGGAAGGGGAAGTCAGAGTAACACATCATCTCTTTGCAGGAGTTGGTGAAGACGGTGCGGTAGATGCTGGCTCTGCCTTCCTCTGCCTGGTCCTGGAGGGAGAGGAGCATGGACGTGTCCCATTACTGGGGGGCATGACCCCCTGCCTGTCCTGGAGCCCTGCACCGGTTCCTCCAGACACCATCACCCCCAGGTCTCCACCTCCAGGCTGGAGGCAGAGAAAAACAGCAAAGCCATCAAGTGCAATAACCAAATAACCCCCCGATGAGCACGGTCGTGTCCTAACAGGCCGGGAGGAGGGCTTGCATCACCCAAGGCACTTAGGAGTCGGTTACATGTGCATCTGCCAGGGAAAGTGGAAACCTCAGGGTAAGGGAGCACTGTGGAAGGACCATGCCAGAGCCTCTCCACTGCACATCCAGAAAGCATCAGGAGGTCTGGGTGACATGGCTACACTCACGCACGTGGATGCAAAATATCACAGGAGACAAGTAACGTGGGACCTCCCAGTGCCCAGCTTCCTCCTGGTCTGCCTGTAAAGCTTCCAAAAATCCCTCAGGCGTGCCTGGACATTGCTCCTTTGTGCGCATGGTCTTGGCTATTGCACAAGCAAAAGGCAGAAGCCCAGCTGGGCACGTTTGCTTTGGCGCAGCGCCTTGGCTACCCATGCTTTATGCAACCGTGGTGCAGTTCTGGCCTTGGACGTGGCTGGAGGCTTATCCCTACCATCCAGCAATGCTCGTGCCAGCTGGCCAGAGTCCCGCTGACATCTAGCAGGGCAGGACATGGGGGATCTGCCAAAATCGCCAAGAACACCGTGCATGCAGTGGGGTCCAGGCTGGCTTGGTCCGGTCCTGCCCGAAATGGCCAGCCCCACACATCACCCTGTCCCCATCGTGGGGGCACCTGCTATGTCTGCCTTGACACTTTGCACACAACAGCGTGAAACACAGGTAATGCGTTTCCCTTCCCGATGGCTTTGATGCCAGGACAGAGCTGGGAAAATTGCAGAGGGAGTTCTGCATTGGAAAATTCATATTTGGGTTGGCCAAAAAATTACCAACTTATAATAAAAGAAAAAGAAAAAAAAACCAACCCAAACCCCAAATTGAAAATAACAGAGAAGGAGACAGAGTGCTTTTGACTTTTCTCCTTGGTGGTGATATTCTGTTCTGAAATTCTCCATTATAAATATCAAGAAGTATTGCCAAACTTTCTGGAGGAATTCGCTGGAGCCCTCCCCAGAAAAGACCGAGAACATGTGGTCCATGTTTTAGATGAGTCGAAAGTTTCAGATCACCCACAACAAGTTTTCTGCCTTCCCTTCTGTCCCGGGATTTAACTCACACCGGCTCAATTCCTTTCCCTACCAGCACCCTGAGCTGCTCCTGCAACTGCGATCCCACCTCAAATCAATCCCTTGTCCCCAGCCTGCCAGCGGGTGGGCACGTGGCACGAGGTGGCTCTGGGTCTGACCTTCTAAGCATTCATTTGGGTTCCTTTTCGGCTCCATGGTGCACGGCCACTATGTTAAAGCTACATGGAGAGAGACCCTGAGCAGCAGCGAGTGGTCCCCGAGGTGGTGTGACAGCTGGCTGCCCCGCAGGGACTCTTTAGCAGGGCCTGAAGATCAGCATTTCAGACCCTTCCCTATCTCCATGGGCTTTGAGGAGAATGGGGGCACGTCCTTGGAGCAGCCCTGAGGGGGTTGCAGCCCCTCAGCTGGGGAGAAGCTGGCAGCGCCCCCTGTCCCCAAAGGCAGTTCAGAGGGGACTTGGCTCAGCAAGCCAAGGGAGGGCCAGGCTGTCCCCAGGGTGAGGGAGGGGGCCTGGGGACCTGTACTGAAGCAGCCAAGCCCTCCCATGTGCATCCATCAGAGCAGAGCAACAGGGTGGCAGGCACAGGGGAGGCAGGCTCCCAGCCCTGAGGACACAAAGTTTCCCCAGCCAGCTCTGAAACCAGGCAGCCAAAGCCACTCACCGTGTAGTGCCAGAGCCCCCCGACGTTCTCGCTCTGCTCGAAGCAGGTGGGCTCCAGCCCCTCTTCCAGGCAGCACTTGGTGGCCGCCAGCCCGCTGACGCCCGCTCCCACCACCGCCACACGCCGCACCATGCTGTCCTGCCTGGGGGAGAAGGTGGCTGTGGTGGAACCGAGACCATCCGGACACGCTCGCCCAGGTGGTTCTGCAGCCCCCAGCAATGCCCTGTGGAATCAGGGCACCTCCTCCCCAGCACAACTCCCCCCGCTCCTTAAATAACCCCGGAGCGGGGGGCAGTTTCTCGCCCATCTTTGCTCACCTGCTTCCCGTGCAGCCCTCAGGTAGGAGTTTTGGACAGGGTGGAAAAGCTTTCCCCGTTAGCCAGGGGCTCCCTGCCGGAGAGGAGCGGCAGCTGAGGAGGAGCTCCCCCGAAAGCGCAAAGCTCTTTTATGCAGCGTTGCACAGGAGGCAGGGCCAGCAGCGAGGGGTTGTTTCCATGAGCGACTTGCGCTTGTTTGGACTTTAGCAAGCCCAGAGCTGTAATGTGAGGAGGAGCTGTGGGCGCAGAGCTCCTAAATTAGGAAATAAAGCGTTGGACTGAAATGACAGCGAGATAGAGGCCAGGGTCAACGAGCAGCGGCAGCCACCTCCGGCCCATGGGGCGAGCAGCATCTCTCACATGCCTGCACGCACACACACCTCTCCGAAACAGTATGACAGTGCCCGTGTCATCAAGAACGACAGGTAGGACCAGGCTGCCCAACTCACCCCATCCTGCCACCCCAGCACTGCAGTTATTCCCCTGCAAAGAGGGCAGTTGGCAGTGCCGCCCCAGGGACAAGCCACCTCAGCGTCAGGCAGGTTCCTGTCCAAAATTTCCGACCGCTTTACCCCCTTCTAATAAGTGGGGCAAGTGTGTCCCAGAGGACATCTGCGGGGAAGGACAAAGAGCAGGCAAGTGTGGAGGAGTCCGCTCGCAAATCCCAATCCATCTCTGCGCTCTTCATCTAAGTCTCTTTGTGTGAGTTCATCCACCAAACCCCTGCCTCCAGACAGGTCCTGGGGGAGAACCGTTCAGCTGGGAGTACACCCCTTTGAAAGCTGCTGGCGCCTCTGAAGCTGTCTAAGCTGTGCTGTTAATTCATCCTAAATTGACTTGAAATAAAATAGAGCGGAGGATGCCAGAAAAATGATTGAACAATCAAAGTGAAAAAGAATGAAAGCGTTAATTTTGCCACTCTGCCAAATTGGCTGGGCTTTCCAAGGGAATAGCTTTGGAGACATGGTTAAGTTGACTTAATACAAACGAACTGCCAAGCTGGCTTTATGGATTCCCAGACTGGAGGAGGTGTGGATCCTTTCCTGCAGGACACAACCTGGAGGAGGAGGAGGAGATTTCTCCAAATTAAAACGCTTGTCAGAAAACGCCACCCAGGAGCGCTGCATGGCGAGAGAGTGTGGCTGCTCCTGGCCCTGGCACAGGAGAGGAAATGTCAAGCCAAGGCAGAAGCAGGGGAACAAAGGTGCAGGAAGAGTCAATCATTTACCTGGAGTGACACAGCTGTCAAGCATCCGAAAGAGGAAAAGGCCATGGACATCTTGACTAATTATTTCCCATCTGCCATTTTCCTCAAAAGAGGAAAAAAAAAAAAAATAAAAAAATTTTGGACTTCCCCCCTCAAAAAAAGGAAGGACAAAGGGAAGGAGAACTGCAGGCATGGATAGGTAAAGAAAAGGAGAAAATTCGGGTGTTTTCCCCGGAGGGGGGGGGAATAAATATCAAAAGCTTCAACGTTTCTAATGGCACTAAAAGTAGTCCTGCCCAACATCTGCAAACTCCTGTTTGATGTTTCATCATGTGTTACAGGAAAGTGAGAGCAGAAGAGGGCTCCTAACATCCAAAAGGGTAAGAACAGTCAGGAAAAAGCAGTGGCACCTACAAAAACCTGCCGCCTTCCAGCTTGAAGTTGCCTCTCACTGGTGGCACGGCTGAGGCTGGAGACGGCTTCCTGCGATGCTCAGAGGGGGTTACAGCACGGCAACGGGAATCCTACGGGGGACAACCTGTGGGGACGGGAGCTGCGATCCCGGCCCTGTGCACAGCTGGTGCGATTGCAGCTCTGTTTGTCCTGGCTGCCATCAGGGCTGCGGCACCAAGAGACACACGTGTATTCATTAACCGAGGGCGGTCGTGGGTGGTGGGTAGGGGTCACTGGCCACCACAGCCAGTCACCCTGCTGCCGCCTTCAACCCTCCACACTGGTAGCTGTAGCAAAGCAAAAGGTGAAAAATCCTCCATTTTTGATCCCTTTGCTGCATGTGAAGGCTCCACCAGACAGCAGCTGGAGGGATGTTTGGCACAGACCCTGGCTGCAAGGCTGGACGGCAGCTTGCCCACGAGCCATGCGGCTCCTGCTTCAGCCAGACCAGGCTCCGTGGCACTGGATGCAGCACAAGCCCCACGGCAAGAGCCAGATGCTTCCCCAAGGAGCTTTTCAGCTGGGAAGAGGAAGATCCCTCAGTGTATGGAGGGGGAATAAACCCCAGCAAGGCACCTTGATGGCAGCAGTTAGCCCGGGGCCAGCTGGGCACTGGCCAGGAGCAGCCTTCGGCCCTGCGGAGGGGACATCCCTGGGGACTCCTCTGATCTCTGCCAGAGCACGCTGCCCGGCATGACCGCAGAGCCACAGCTGGGCTCCCGACTCCGTTGGCAGCCAGGGATGAACCAAACTTGCCGGAGGTGCCGCTGGCCCGGCTGGGGAGTGTCAGGGCCCCGCGCCCCACGGGCGCCCGTGACTCCCCTGGGGCCAGTGATCCTCCTCTCCTCCCGCATCCCTCGGGTTCCGCTCAGCCCTTTGATGCACAGCTTACATTGTTCAACCATCTTTGAAGTGTGAAATGAGAAACACGCCGCGCTGGGGCTGGGGAGGCCGGGCAGAGCCCTCCGGAGCAGCCAGCAGCGCTGCGGCAGCCGCAGCTGGACGGGGGACAATAAATCCGCAGCCGGAGCTACAAAAAGCCTGGCAGTAAACAAAGAGCATTCACCTCCCATTTGCTCCACACTAATTGCGTCGGAGCGCTTCCCAGGCTGGCTCTTGTTTTTCTTGAATGCGGCTAAAGATACATTTTTTCATTTGCTTTTCCCCACCCTTCTTCCTCACTTTTGTTTGCGAGCAAAATCCTTCCCGGAAAGGGCTGCAGGACTCTTCCCGTTAGATTTGGGGCTGATGGATGGAGCGCCCCAAGGGAGGCACAGCATCAACACCTTCTGACGGGGGAGCAAATGCAACAGGGTCTTTTTGCTCTCCTTAACCCTCCCGTCGGACCTGAAAATTGGTTTTGCTGTTCCCTAGGGAGCTGTTGTGATCCACAGCCTTTCAAGGCATTGCCCGCCTTCAGCTTCATGGCTCGCTCACCACAGTCACCTTTCCAGACAAGGACAAACCAACCAAAAACTCACCACGTCTCCCATGAAATCTTTCTCTCCTCTAAACCCTTTCCCCCTACCCTACCACCCAGCCTGGGAGCTTGGTCTCCTGCAGACCTATGGCTCATCTCCATGCCTTCTCTGGGATTCATCCTTAGGCAGAGCCACTCTCTGTCCTCCCTCCTTTTTGCTCCTGCCTACGTGCTATTTTCCAGCAGTGCTGTCTGGGGACAGGCAGGATCCTTAGAGCACCCAGAAACTGCTGAGAACATCAGGTAAAACCTCACAGGAAGCCACCACCACCCCCGCTGCAGCATAAGCCCCTCAAAGGTACCTGGCTCTCGGGATATCACACAGGATTGTCTTCTTCTTGGGCAACCACCTGGAACGATGACACCCAGGTGTTTACCCAACTTCTGCTCTGCTCCAAGCCTTACACAACCTGGCAGGCAGAGGTCCATGAGGACACGTGTGCCAAATGCCGCCACCACAATCCAGGCAAAGCGTTGCTCCAGCTGGTGCTACGCAGCTCTTGCCATGCCGGGGGCCGCTGCCATGCTCACAGCAATTGCTGCGGCTCACCTGGGGCCAGAGCTGCTATAGACGTGGACAACCCATGGGGTCTGCTCCCAAACGTGGGAATCACAGAATGGTTCGGGTCGGAAGGGATCTTAAAGATCATCTAGTTCCAACCCCCCTGCCCTGGGCAGGGACACCTCCCACCAGACCAGGCTGCTCAAAGCCCCGTCCAGCCTGGCCTTGAACACCTCCAGGAATGGAGCAGCCACAACCTCCCTGGGCAACCTGTTCCAGTGCCTCACCACCCTCACAGGAAAGAATTTCTTCCTGATATCCAATCTAAATCTCCCCTCTTTCAGTTTGAAACCGTTACCCCGTGTCCTATCGCTCCACTCCCTGATAAAGAGTCCCTCCCCATCCTTCCTGCAGGCCCCCTTTAGGGACTGGAAGGGGCTCTAAGGTCTCCCTGGAGCCTTCCCTTCTCCAGGCTGAACAGCCCCAAGTCTCTCAGCCTGTCCTCACAGCAGAGGGGCTCCAGCCCTCTGATCATCTTCGTGGCCCTCCTCTGGGCCCACTCCAACAGGTCTGTGTCCTTCTTGTGCTGAGGACTCCAGAGCTGGACGCAGTACTCCCAAGGGTTTTCTTTTCCCTCAAGAAAATCACTGCTCCGGCTGCTTCTCCTACTCCCGCCCTGCCAGTGTTTTGGCAGGGACCTCCCTAGGATCCCTGGCTGGAGGATGGCTGTCCTCCATCACAAACGTACAAGCCTTGCTTGGAACCCCAAGTCTTGGTGAGGTCCCAGACTGGGATTGCAAGGTTTCAGCTGTTTTTCTGCCCACTCCCACCAGAAAAGGAACAACACAGCCTTTGTTCAGCGAACAGGACACCAGCGGCTCAAGTCTTAGCACAAAATCGCTCCAGGGTGCTTTGTGACCGCACCTGCCTGGAACAGGTTTTGTGGATTTAAAGATCATATAACTCCTGCTAATTAACTGCGCTTTCCCTTTTGTCCTCGAGAGAGAGAGGTACCAGCAGAAGGTATCTAGTTTAACCACCCTGGAGCAGGAATGCAGCAAATACCGTGAGACCAAACCCCCATGGGCAAAGACAAGACCTCACTTCATGCCTTCAAGCCCCCGTGGCACAGAAGAGTTGAATTGCAAGTTGCCATCTATGGGGTGAACCACTGCATTTTGCTCAGGTGCCTCATGGAAAGGAAAGGATCCCCTCCTTGCTTCAGTGGAGAAATTTACCAGGGGTTTAGGACCATCTGTGGGATGAAGGCTGCAAAACAAAGAAGTTAGCCTTCTAGAAGTCAAGCCCAGCACCTCCAGTGCCGCATTTCCGCGTGGGCAGTTCTTGTCCCATCTCGTCCAGTGGGGCTCACAAGGTCCAGGGTGCAGGCTGGAGTTTGCAAGCCCTGCCCATGATGCTGCTATGGCTGAGGGCTGGCAGGATGCTCAGGAGCCAGAGGAGATGGGCTCTTACAGGCTGGACATCTTCACCGCTAGCCTGGCTGCTTCCTCCGAGGCAGAGCAGGAGCAAAATATCCAGCCAGGTCCTCGTGCGTGGCCCTCCCAGGGCATGGCACAAGCTTCCTTTTCTTTTTGCCAGCCAGTGCTGCTCCCCAGCAGCAGGGAATCGAGTGGCCTCATTATGGCTTTAGTGCTGATGATTGCCGGTTACAAGAAACCCACCAAACGAAGACAATGTCCCTTCTCTCTGAAACGCTGCTCCAACCCCGAGGACGTGCTCAGGGGATGGTCTTTGAGTGCAGCAGCGCAACTCCCCAGCACCCACCCCAGCTGCAGGCGGGGGATTTTTTACAGACTTCTCCTCCCTGTGCACAGATTTGTTGTGGACACGGTCATTCATGAGGGATGCCAAGAGACAGGTCACGCAAACCCTCCTAGAAGCGTCCAGCTTGCAGCAGCCCATCTGCAGGGTGGGAAGGAGAGCAGAGGGATGAGGGTGGGATCACATCCCAGTTCCCTGCAACCTGGAGACAGACCGAGTGCCAAGGTCCCAACTCACCGTCGGGAACACTAGCGGGGTGTTCCCCACCCCGAGAGCTCCTGACCTAGCTGGGGAAAACACTTAGCAGCCTCGAGAGCTGCTTGGAGCAGGAGCCAGGGAAAGCAGACTCCCTTAAAAACCAACCCACAAGTCTTAATCTCGGCCAGGCAGGTAATTAGAGCTTTGTTTGCAGATGGTTTTGAACTCAAAAAGGGGAAGGAGAGAGCTTCAAGCCATGGAAAACAGCTCTGGGGCGAGACAGCCTGCTGCCTCAAGCTTCAGGGGCTAAGCTGTTAAATAAGGAATGTCAGCTTTCTTTACGATGGAGATTTCTAGCCTTCATGCTTATTGTGAAGAGGGGAAAAAAAAAGAAAAAAAAAAAAAGAAAGGAAAATGTGACCCTCCTACATCTTAAATAAAAGCCTGAAGTTCATCTCTAGCTCCCTCCTGTGACTCCCGTACACAGGCTGCTCTAAACCTGGCCCGAATAAAGCTTTACTGAGCAGTATCCTACTGTCACTATGGGAATATTTTTAGCTCCCAGTCATATACTGGAAATACTTAATACACATACAAACTAAAACGCATCCAGATGCTTAAACGGGCATTGGCATCACATACGCGATCCAGTTTGTCTGATTTCTGTGCCAGGCAACCTGGGAAAAACTGAATCAAGAGGTGAAATCCTGATGCTTTTTCCATTCAAAGTCCGGATCTATCACACAAAAGCCCACCTTGCATCCCAGTTTTCATATCCACACTCGCATTCCGCCTGGCTCTGCCCTTTCAGGATGCTAAACCACCACTGCTCCAGGGAAGGCACCCCGAGGAGCTGCCCCAGCCTGACTTCTAGCCTACATTTTATTTGCCCCGTAGATTGCTTTCTCTACGTTGTATTTGGTCACATACCCCGTGACTCTGTGAGCTGTCTTATGTATTTATATATTTTATAACTTCCCCATATTACACATTCAAAAGCAAAATCCCTACTGCTAAGAGGTCTTCATGCTTGCATCACTTATTCTGCTCACCTTTGCACCCACAACCCGTTTATATTTCCCATGCCCCATTCCCGGACAGTCATAGAATCATAGAATCACTCAGGTTGGAAAAGACCCTTGGGATCATCAAGTCCAACCATCAACCCCACTCTACAAAGGTCTCCCCTACACCATATCCCCCAACATCACATCTAAATGGCTCTTAAACGTATCCAGGGATGGTGACACCACCACCTCCCTGGGCAGCCTATTCCAGTGTCTGACCACTCCTTCTGGGAAGAATTTTTTCCTAATGTCCAGTCTAAACCTAACCTGTTGCAGCTTGAAGCCATTCCCTCATGTTCTATGGCTAATTACCTGTGAGTCATCGCGATTAGATTGGTTTTGAAGTGAAAGCACTGAATTCCTCATGGTACAAAGTGAAAGGCTTTGACCAGTAACTCATACAATACAGCCCCCTTGTCCTTTGGGACCTGCACTTCAACGCGGCTACGTCCTTCTGCCCTCTTTTTCTCCATACCAGCCCCAATCCTGACAAAATCATTTGAATGTCTAGGGTGTGTAAGAATAAGGGAGGTTCATCTCAAATGGAGAAGAGGAGAAGGAGAAGATGGGGAGGGACTCTTTACCAGGGAATGTAGCGATAGGACGAGGGGTAATGGTTTTAAACTGAAAGAGGGGAGATTTAGATCAGATATTAGGAAGAAATTCTTTCCTGTGAGGGTGGTGAGACACTGGAACAGGTTGCCCAGGGAGGCTGTTGATGCCTTGTCCCTTGAGATGTCCAAGGCCAGGCTGGATGGGGCTTTGAGCAGCCTGGTGGGAGGTGTCCCTGCCCAGGGCAGGGGGTTGGAACTAGATGATCTTGAAGGTCCCTTCCAACCCGAACCATTCTATGGTTCTCCACTGCACATCTACTGAGTAGGATCTGGCAGCTTTTGGGTGGAGAGGACTTGTGGCAGATCTCTGCTTCACGCACTCGTAAGCCCCTGGCAGTCTCGGAAGCTGGAGAAAAACATCTCCGCGTGGCTGTTCATCAGTGGGGCTGTTCCCCTGTGGCTTTCTGCCCCAAGGGCTCCCCTGTACCCAGATGGATAAGCAATTCTGTTGGCTAACCCCATCCCAAACCCCGGATTGGCATGGAAGGAAATCAGTACCACCAACGTCCTTTCCCATTGTCTTCTTGCCATTGCTCTGCCAGTTGTGCAACCCTTGCAGAAACAACCTCGGAACAGTTTCTGGCCTTTTTGCTGTAGGGATATTGCTAAATCATATTATTCTTGCTGTCATACTAGAAAAAGAATTATCCGCTTCAATACAACCATTAACTGTAATTAGTGCTCAGCTGCACAGACAATCTGGAACAGGGGGATCTGATCTTCTGCTACCAGTCAATAAATCTCTCCAAGTGCGCAGGGAGCAGTCAGCAAAGTGAGCAATCACTCATTTCTGCTCCTGTAGCTACTTTTAAATGCCCCAGCAAACAAGCTTGCAAAGAATATTTTCCCCATTTTTCTGTACCGGCTTCTCCATCGGTTTCTGTTCACAGCCAACGTCTCCTGCCCTTGGGTTTCCCTGGATCACCAGCCAGGCGCTTAGGAAGCCCTGACAAGATGCAGCCATAAGATATTTGGGTATCTGGGGCAGAAAAGCCCCCAGTCTCATACCAGGCTTCTCCTGGCCTAAATCCTACCTGCTGGACAGGTGTAATGTGAGGCCTGAGACACTGAGTTTGTGCTGGGGGTCACCAGGCTGCTGCAGCGCCTTCTGCTCCCGGGGCTGCTGCCTTCCCAGCAGGCTCTTTATAATGTCTGGTTCCTCAGCATCTGGCCAAAAAAAA
>VYZM01015420.1:417410-433380 GCA_013398915.1 Dromas ardeola
TTTTTTTTTGTTTTTTTTTTTTATCTTTCAGCACAAACAAGTTGCAAAGCAGGACGGGTGCTGTTGTATTTTCTCCTTCTGCAAGGCAGCTGCCTCCAGTCGTTAATTGACTGTGGGCACTTGATTCCTCTGTAAACTATATTCCTTTGCCTTCAGTCTCAGGTTGGCAATACTGTTGGCCATATTCATGCCCTGTGCCGGGCTGGCGTTGGTACACGTGGCAGAGTAGGTGGCCATGGCGCTGTGGGATGGAAAGAGAGAAACATCACGTCAGACACGGTCTTCACATCACGCAGAGAGCGGACGTGCACCGCAGCAAGGTTTAAACCCTGGGGTTTCCATACCTGCGGGATGTATTTCTTATCTGAGCAGGGAATTATCACCACTTTTTATTTAAAAAAAGTAAATCTCGCCACTGCCGTTCACTTACCCAGAGATAACCAACGCCAAAGCTGGCTGAAGTCAACAGGAAAATTTCCATTTCCTAATTTCTAACCCAAAAGGTTTACAATGAGGTCAGGGTGCCCAGCCTGCCAGTTAGACCATTGTCCTTAAAAGCATTCCCACTGGAAGCAATGTCTTTTTGATGAGAGCAATTGCTGGTTTTATTGCTTGTGAAATCACGTCACTTCTGAAACATATGTTACATTAAAGAAACACTCTGGGAAAAACCCATTTCAACCATTGTGATGCTTTTTGGTTTCAGCCCTTTGGAATGGAAATTTCCACATTTTTTCCCTCAAAACTTCAGCTGATCATAAAGAGCATGCCTTGAAGGCTGAGGGTAGAAAAAAAAAAACACAAAACATTTTTTCTCCCTTCAAATCACGACTTCGTTCATGAAAAACATTACTTTTGGCAGCGGAGGCTGAACAAAGATCTCTGTGTCCTTTCTTATCCTACCAAAAATTTGCAAATCTGCTTTCCAGACCACTAAACTCATTCAACCTGTGACTCCCAGGTTTCAGTGAAAAGCAACACCTCCCCCACCCCAAAACCCAGCAAACTATCCGACCTGTTGTATTTCCTATACATGAGCCCACAGATCAAAACCAGTTGACAAACACCAAGCGGACTGGAGACACCCATTTAAGGCAGCCAGTGTGTTCAGGAGGAGACCACAAATGCTTTGCTGGAGGCAAGGGCAGGTCTGGTGCTGACCTTTTCCAACCGCCTGCCTGGGTGGCTCACGTCTGAGGCTCTGGGAAATGCTCTCCTCCTTCCGTAGCCCAAGAAAGAAGATAGCTTGGTTTTTTCCTTTTTCTTTCTTTTTTTTTTTTTTTTTAATTTCTTCCAGCGCTGACCTCGACAAACGAAGGCCAACAAAGCTGGTGAGGGGTCTGGAGAGTAAGTCTTATGAGGAGCAGCTGAGGGAGCGGGGATTGTTTAGCCTAGAGAAAAGGAGGCTGAGGGGAGACCTTAGTGCTCTCTACAACCCCCTGAAAGGAGGGTGTAGCCGGGGGGGGTCGGTCTCTTCTCCCAAGTAACAGGCGATGGGACAAGAAGAAACGGCCTCAAGTTGTGCCAGGGGAGGTTTAGGCTGGATATTAGGAAAAATGTTTACACTGAAAGGGGTATCAAGCATTGGAACAGGCTGCCCAGGGAAGTGGTTGAGGCACCACCACTGGAGGTATTTAAAAGAGGGGCAGACATGGTGCTTCGAGTTACGGTTTAGTGATGGGTTTTGTCAGAGTTCGGTTGATGGTTGGACTCGATGATCTGAAAGGTCCCTTCCAACCTGGGCGATTCTATGATTCTATGAAGAGTCTTTGCAACAGCAAAATCTCCCTTGAGGAAAGTGGGCATTTGCTGCGCAAACAGATCCAGGCTGTGGGCATGTTGGCCCCAAAACGCTGGTGGTTACCTCTGACTTGGTAGGGCAGAACCGACCTGCCAGGAGTTTAAATGCAACCCAGTGCTGTCTGAATCCTCAGCCTCCAGGAGATCCAGACTTGTAGGTCCCATCCCAGGCCAAATGACTCCTATTTCTCACTTTAAAATGAGGAAAAAGACCTTCAGGAAGGAACTGTCATCTTTGCATCAGGACTGGTGGAAACACAACAGCTTACACACACGGAAAGGACAGGTAAGACCCGTAGATATGAAGCTGCTTACACCCATCCAGGGAAAAGCACTGAAAACTCTCCCCAGGAGGCCAAAAATTCAGGACACTTTGAGAGTCTCTAACAGCTACTGGAAGGACATGGAGGATGGACATTAAAATACACGTATCAAAATATAGGCTCAATTCTGCCCAACGTGGGGTGCATCAGCTGCATTTCACTGGGGTCCAGGATGTGCTGGATCTGTGATCCTTCCCCAGACGGCTCCACACCCCCTCAGCTCCTTCTCCATGGCCGGGTGGGTGATTTTACCCTCTCCTCGCCTACAAGTCAGCAGGAAAGTGAGAGGCCGAGCGCTGCCTGCAGAGGCGTTGCAGTTTCACAAGGTGTATAGCCGGTGGCTACTTAAGCACCCGTTCCCACCCACTTCCGCAGGGTGCATCTCCCCCATGTTTTTGTGCTGGAAAAAAATTGGAAGAGCCTCAAGGATACTCTAGATCAGACAAAATAGGAATTTTCAGTCTTGGGTGTAAACTGTCCCCAGTCAATTCCAAGCTGCTGCCCAAGTCTGGTCTAAAACTCCAGGGAGCCTCCTGCTCCCAGCTCCCCAGAGGTGTGGGGGAAATTACTGTTGCCCAGCGAAATCCCTGCTAAACCAAAAATCTCCAGAAATGCTCTCTTTTAGCAAGTTATTCCACAAGGAGCAGCATCCAAGAAGGCTGTCTCTAAACATCTGTCTGAGGGTTGCTCCTGAGACTCTCCGGGTCTAATAAGGGTTGAAGTCACCCTGCCGCCCTCTCCCTCTGCCGCATTCAGGCACAGAAAGAGTCTCCTTCCTCTACTCAGCTGCTTGCTTTCACGAAACACAGAGGAACGTCATGTTTCTGAGGCCTAAAATCCTTCTTTCAAATATGGTTTTTAATGGCCCGTGGAGTCAAAGGCTGTTAGAGTGGGAAGTGCAGGCTGACAGCGCGACTGCTAGTCTTGTTTTCTTAGGAACCTAAGCTAAAAAATGTCGAAGCCAAACATTTCAACTTCAAAAAAAAATAATAGTATCTACTTGGCTATCTGCGTGACACAGATCCGCAAATAGCTTTGGTTGACCTGTGGCTGGATGTATTTGGAGAATAAACACACTGATTGAAAACTTTCCCCCAGATCTAAGGGTTAAAACAGCGCCGGCCGCGCAGCTCTCAGCCCGGCTCTCAGCCGTCTCCCAGCCTCGCCGTTCATCAGGGGCTGGTACGGCAGCGCCGGGGGGACGGGGAGGGGGCAGAGGGCCACGCAAACACTCCGCACGGCTGTTTTTCACCAAGCATCCAATATTTTAATAACCCTACTCAGTTCAAAGCTTTAATGAGGCTGCGACAACCTGGCCCAGGTGTCCATTAAGACGAATGCGATGGCTAAGAGACGACCCGCGGGATTAGAAAGCCCGGGGAGTGTAAAGTGTCTCAGGGTCCTGACCGCCCCACATTGTGGAAACCAGCTGCTCTGCTCCTCTGCCAATGCCTCCTACCCCTCTGCAGGGCAGTGGGAGGGTGACAGTCGGTCCTGGTTTGCTGCATCAGCCAGTGGGGACAGCTGTAAGCTGCAAATGTCTTTGCTGAAACATCTTGGCTTAAGACAAGGGGAAGATGGCAAGACAGTGAGGATGTTTTCGCACCGCGGAGTGGCACAGCCAGGTCTGGACCTCAGGGGGAGAAAAACCATCCCTAAGGCTTTCCCTTCTCCCTTGCTCTCCTCGTTCACACCTCCCAGTTGCCTTGGGCTTCTCGTTGCCCAGAGTGGCCCCAGACAGCCCTTCCCAGTGTGCCCCTGGAAGTTACCTTTGCAGGGTCTTCTCCTAGAAGCCGTTATGAAGCCCCTCGTGTAAACAACATCTTGGGAGGGACGATCTATTTTTAAAAGTGTGAGAGGTAGAAATGAGCCACAAGCATTCAGTAGGGATCTGGTACTGTGACCAGAGCAGTCTCAGCGGGGTGGGGAAGGACCGGTGCGTCTCTCCCCTGAACTCACCACCCAGACTCCTCCCTAGGATGCTACACCAAGGAGCACTTCACAGAGAGAAAGCCTTAACCCCAGAAGGGGGATTTTGCCAGACAGCAGTCCTCAGATAAAATCCAAAGGACAAGGGGCACCTCAAAGACCAAACTGGTGGTCATCAAAAGCATCCTTTTCAGTACCTGGAGTGGGTGAACCTATGACTTGTTCTTCTGGCGCTACAGGGTGGATGAAGAGGACCCCATGGCACTGTCAAGCAACAAACTACCAGGAAGGCCATGTGTTTGCAGACCTAACTTCGCAAACACTGTTTGGGATACAAGAGGGGGGTCAAGGTGACCAAGGAAGAGAGCTCCTGGGCATGGTGCGGCTCCCAAAAGCCAGTGGGAAGCTGGCTGTGACCAAGCCAGATGAACAGGAAGGAATCCAGCCAAAGGCTCCAAGGTCCTGACCAACAATAAAGCCACTGTGCTAAAAAATACCCACCAACCTCATTTTTAACTGCCTACGAGCCAGCTGGCTCCCCACAAACCAACACATCCTGTGGATCTTGTGTCCACACCCAGCTCCTGATGGGTTGTGGATGGTACAGGGAAGCCTGTGACGTGCATGGACATCCCAGATCCTTTGAGCAGACTGGGGTTGCCACATCTGCACTTCTCTCCTGCCACCCCTTAAGCAGCACTGGCCACAGGAGATGGACACTGAACACCAGTCTGCCACCCAGAGACACCTGGTCCTTACAGCCGGCAAACCACAGCATAGCACAATGGCACAGCTCGTTCACACACATCCTTGGGCTCTAGCAACTAGAAAGAAATTACTCACCAGTTCAGCGCTGACCATTGAGGGGGAGACTGGGAGCAACACGCCTGGAGTGATTTCCCAGCCCTTCCTTGCATCTCAACCAGTGACTGTCACGGGACAGCCACAGAACTCCCTCTTCTGGCCACTGTGTGGTGGCTGAGCCTCCCCAAGTGCTCTGCCATCACCTTCCCTGGATCTGTGTCCCATGGAGAGGTTTCTTCCTTGCTTTAAACTGGATGCACTAGGGAAGCAAGTGCAACCACTTCCGTTTCCATGTATTTCTACCTGATCCTCTTTCGAAACTTCCTGAATTGCGGAGAGAGACCACCAAAAAAGAAGCCGCAGCCTCCCATGGAGCTGGCTGCCAGAAAGCCACAATGATGCTGAACCAAGCCCACCTTGCAAGCCTGGCAGTGAGATGGGGTGGAATGGGAACAGGTAAGGAAAACCAGTGGGGTGGTCAAACTGCTGTATCCTCCAGTTGTACCATGCGAATATTAACAGCCCATTAGAGCTGTCTAAGGGCCACTCTCAGGTTGCTCTATACTGTGCCAGAAACTGGTCAGCCCCAGGGGGGTTGTTCACTCACCTGTAAGGCGAGGCGGTACCCCAGGAGAGATAGTCGGTGGGTCTTGGAGCTGGGCGAGGTACTATGGGCTGCTCCACGGCGGTCACGTCCCCTGAGTAGGATTTGAGCAGAGAGGCATTCTTGCTGGCCAGCATTGCCCTCTCGTTCCGGCGAAACTTGGCTCTCCGGTTTTGGAACCACACCTGGGGTGGGAAGCACACAGACCCACCAACCATCACAACCAGCTCTGCTGCGACACACACCCGTTCACCACACCAATTCTGCTCTGCTGGGCAAGACAGGGCTCTGTAAAAGCAGGCTGCTTTGGCATGCCTGTCACTGGAAACTCTAATGACAAGACCTGATAAAGATGCCCACGAGATGCCAACCGGCCGTTGTGTCCAGCTCACCCTGGAGAGCATCTGTCAGCTGTTTAGTGGCCAGCCCAGCCCACGACACCCTCATGCGAGGAACTGGCTCAGAGAGGTCCCTGTGGGACCAGGTCTGCCCCGTGCTGTAGGCAGCAAGGCCTGGGAGCGAGTGCTGTACAACACGTCGTATTCCATGGTCTGCTTTGACCTTCAGACGGTGCAGGCTGGCAAGCTACGGGCTGAGCAGCTCAAGATAACGTGAGCAGCCTGAGCACAGGACATCCAACATCTTGGCCTTGAACGAATCATATGAAGACATCTGACTGGGCAGGTAGTAGAGTATGGTGGCAGATCAGGCCTGGCAGTCCTCCTCAAGGCATGGCATGCTTGGGACTGCAACACAGCATGACTCAGAAGCTTGGTGACCCTAGTGTGCCATGCAGACCTCAAGGATTTCTACTGCCATACCGGAATGGCCTGACGACACCCCTCAGGTGAGGCATGTCTGGATACAAGCTGTGGTGATTACCTGAACTCTGGCTTCAGTGAGGTTGACTCTGCGTGCAAGGTCTTCCCGTACAAAGGCATCGGGGTAGTGTGTCCTCTCAAAGACCCTCTCTAACGCCTGGAGCTGGCTGCTGTTGAAGGTAGTTCTGTTCCTTCTCTGCTTTCTTTTCTTCTTCTCTTCTGAGTTCAGCTGATCATCTAGGAGAGATAATTGGAGATGTGAAAGGCTAGAAAGCCAAGAGCCCACAGCAATGGGGTGAATAACCTCAATGGTTTCAAGATGGAAAGGGCTTAGGAAGGGGCGTGCACAATTTCAGCACCACACCTTAGCCACACTGCGTCAGTCCCCATGTAAAAAGGAGGTGGAAAACGCATTGACACCAGGTATTTGTTTCCCAGCTCAACTGCGTAAGACACGTACTGGCTCTCTCAGGCTACCCCATGCCTCAGCTTCCTTATCTCTAAAAAGAAACTTGTAAATCCAATGTGCATCTCCCCATTCCTGACAATCCTAGAAACCTTTTCTGACCATAAGGAACGACGAAGCCCTGTTCTCTCATCTTCAAATTTCCAAGGACTGCCCTTACTGGGACGTAATACAGCCCGCTGGGGTGAGCACCAGTCCTGCACCAGCTCTTACTGACTGTGAGAAGACGTGTCTATCTCCGTAAGGAAAGCGCAAAGAAACGGCTATTACTCTGGGCTTGACTACAGCCAAGGTAATGTCGTTCTCTATACGTAGCTCTATTTGGCTTAAATGAGGACTGCATTCTCTTATCCTCCCCGCATCCAGACCGCGAGGCGTCAATTCCGGCAGAGACGGGGAGCTGTGAACAAAGAGGCATCAGACAGTGGAAATGAAGCGTGACTGATACGGGCCTGAACAAGGGACAGGTACAAAGGCCAGTTTCACTTGTATGCTTGCAAGTCAAAGACATGGAAATACAGTCGGACAGACGTGGATATCATTGCAACTGGGAAGCAAAACCCAGTAAGAGAGAGACTGAGCATAAACATGTCGGATACTGTTGACTGAAGAACAGCCGTGCACTCTCCAGCACCCCCTTGCCTTGCCCAGGCCAGCAAGGTGGTGAACAACAAACTGTGTGTCCCACAAGAGCACGTATTGTTTTATGCCCGGTTTGTATTTACTCCAGCAATAAATCAGTACATCCATACATCTGGAGTCACACTTATCACTACTGCCTGTGCCTGCGGTCACTGGAGCAACCGCAGTGCTGAGATACCTGTGAAATGGCTTTTCTTAGCAAATACCTGCTCTGCACCACCTCTCCTTTTCCCAGGGCTGTTGCACTGCCAACCTAGCGGCAGTGATGGAGCTACCGATGCACAGGCACTCGCAGGTACTGGCAAGCAGCGAGCGACGGCTCCAGGGGTTTGAATGCTCTTTATTAGGAAAAGCTGGAGGCTATGACACCGGGTTTGCTTCTACCCTACCTGTACCGAAGTATCTTCACTCATCACACTAGTCACAGCACAGCAAACACTTCGGTTTCCACGGGAAGCCGCACTGAAGGAAGTGAGAGCAAGGCACCAGCCTGCAGGAGCAGGAGGCCACCGCCGCCTCCAGTAAAACAGCCCCATTCATGCTGCAGGACTGGTACGCCGTCGCCTTGTGCTCGTCCCTCTTCAAGCGCTCCGGTATGTGTGGGGTCCCACCAAAACCATCAAGGCTTCTCATGCCCCTGCAGCCCCAGCCTCCAACGCTCCCAAGCACACCGGGCAGAGCCCCAGGTGGGACAATGTCCCCGTGGTCCCACTGTCTCACGTGGAAGAACAGTAGTGACGCCTGGGAGGATCTGAGCCAACACACATGTCAGCACGCATTAAAATATATTGATCACTGTGTCTATAAAAATGCATGAGCTAGTGAGTTATATTTTAAGTTAATCACTGCACACCTTGGCCCAGATGACACTCACCACTGAGAGTCCAAGGGCTTGACCTGCGATATACAGTTGCAGAATATCCCCTCGACAGTCGTTCCTTTAGCCATATACAAATACGACAGCTCCCCTCATCCTCCTGTTCCCGAGGGGGCCTGTAAGGCACGGGGAGAAGCTGACAAGGAAATTAAAGTCTACGGTTGTTGTCCTCGCCACCTGTTTGCGTTGCTTTTCACAGCCCATCTGGTAACAGTTACTGCACCTGAACGCCTTTGGAGCAAGGCCCATCCGTTTGGGAACAAAAGGACATTCCTCTTAAATGAAAGTCGCTTTTTCAGATTCCTGCAGGTTTACAGCTCCTCCGTCCCCAAACCTTCTCCAGCAGTCTGACGATCCCCAGCAGGCTCCCTTCCAGCCTGGGGATTCCTGGGTGCAAAAATACGCCCTCGGTTTTCTTGTATCCGAGAGGAAGCGTTTGGAGGCCAGTTTTTAACAGGCACGTTGAGTCGTAAAGCTGAGCTGGGAAGGGACTGGCAGAGGCGGGAACGCGCAAGAGAAACAAACACGTGTAGGAATCCCAGGGCATTAAAACAAGGCTCCAGGTGAGTCTATCCTGCTCAGGCGGCGGGAAGCGAAGCAGTGAAGCAGAGGGATGGGATTTAACCGCTGGTCGTGCAGGACGCCACGCAGCATCTCTGCCTGGGGGGGTTCAGTGCTGTCACAGGGTCCATGCCTCGCAAAGAAGCAGAAAAGTCCTACACGTTCGTCTCTCGACTCATGATCAAAGCTTTTACAAAAAGGCTCAGCGATTTCCCCCTGGCTCTACTGGCGAGCTTCAACGTCGTTTGTGCTGCTGTGCACCACACAACACAGCAAACAGCGAAGAACAAGCCTCAGGCCACAATCGTCCCTCTGAATGGCAGAAACATTGCAAGACCAGCTGCTGTAGAGGCCAACGTCAACATGGGTGTCTGGCCTCCTCCCGAGTTACCCATTTGATGCTATTTTCCACTCTAAACCCTGCCTACATGGAATGGATGAACAAATCCATAAAAGCCTTTGGGACCCCTCGAGAATCCCCTCCAGGCCTTCAAAGCTCCTGCCCGGAAGACGACACCCGGCTGGAGGGAGCACAAGCCCGAGGCTGTCTGAGCATTGCTCGGATCCTGCGTGACAGTTACACATGAGGAAGGGTGAGGACATCCCTCTGGGGAGCAAGGAGAAGGGCCAAAGCCCGTAAAACACTGGAGAACAAGATTCCCTCCTGCCAAGCACGTTAATACAATTTGCCTGGTTTCCTCCCGGCGTAAAGCGAGACACCGGTGATTCACAGCTCACCTCGTAATTACCGGACCCAAAAATAGAAGGGCCAAGGAACGGAAAAGTTGCAGGCAGTGGCCGCGTCGCGGTGACTCACGGTCAGGTCACCGTTGGCTAACGCACCTCCAGCATCGGCTGGCGCGGAGCAGGGACGTGAGTCACCTCCTTTTTCCAGGACGTCGCTGGATGGAGGTGGCTCGACAGCAAAGCACAGCCTGTGGTGGCAGGGGGGTGGGGAATTTGAGATCTCCTTTCGCCGCACCTCTGGAACGGCACAACACAGCTAGATCCAAACGCCTGCAGGAGTTACTTGAGTAGCGGGGGGGGCAGAAAAAAAGTAATAGCGGCATTAGCCCAGAGCCGCCGCTGGGTTGATCACTCTTTGCGTTTTGCCGTGCAGACATGCCATATGTTGGTTACAAACTGCTAACGAGGGATTGCAGACACCTAAACCCCAGGTGTCTGCAAATGTCACCTTGCTCACAGCAGTCACCGGCTGCCTTCAACATGGCAGCAGGGTATTTATTTATTTTTTTTCCTGCCGTTATTTCTTTATCAGGAAACAACGCTGAACACTGAATAATGGTATGCCTAAGCAGTGTTGACAGCACTAGTGACTGGAGTCAGCAGAAACGGAGAGAAGAGAAAAACAGCTCTAAAGCTTTTTAGGTGGGTCAGGAGTCTTTCATCAACATTCTTTTAATCAGAAATATTTTATTACAAGCAGCGTTCTCAAAAGCTGAGCTGCTTGCAAATGCGTCCCCCCGAGAGATGAAAACGCACGTTCTCTTCTCAGGAACCCAACGCTAGAAAATCCGGGAATTTAATTTCAAAATCCCACAACCTTTCATGCTGGGCTGGGAGATTTTGTTTCCGTTTTTCCATGTTTGTGTTTTCCTGTATTATTTCCACCTTCACACACGACGTGCAAATCCTGGTGTCATACACAAACGCGCTTCTAGGATGCACCAAATAATTTTTAATTGCTCCTAAGCGATACAGTATGAAACGTCCTACTCTTTATTCCCTTGCTCGTCGTGTCTCCTTCTTGCAAGGCGGCAGATCCACGCTTGAAGACCCTCCGATCTGTGCTCCTTATCGCACAACGGCTGCCCCAGTGCCTGGGACTGCCACTGGGGTACCCTCGAACGGCTCCCGTTGGCACGCCGCATGGAAAATACAATGCATTATAAAGCAAAAGAGAGAGGAGAATTAAATACCTACATATAAGTTACAAAATCAGTATTTTTTTCCACCAATACTTGCAACCGCAACATATTTTGGATTTCCAGTTTGCAGGAATGCTTGTGCATACTTGCTTTCATTCCAGGTCAGAACAAAAACTACTTTCCAGATGGAATTTACATGGTGTGGGCAGTTTTAAAAAGTTTTTACCGATTCTATTAAGTCCAGAACCAGCTATTATAGTACTTTAATTGGATCCGAATCGAAAGTAAACAATTGGATTTAATTACGTGAGGAACAGAGACATGTAACCACAGTATCACATACGGTAAGGCAGGAAAGGTTTGTCACATCAGTTATATAAACTGTAAACTGAGAAAGGATTCCAGGAAAAAAATCAGGAATCACACTATAATCACAGCCTTCAAAATAAGAATGTACCGCTGAAGTTTGAACACAGATTAAAGAAAAAACGAGACAAATTATTTCACAGGGAAAAAAAATAATAATCTAGAAACTAAAAACCCGGCAACTAAGAACTCTTTTAAAATAAAAAAAAATAAGAATCCTGCAAGTCAAAAAAGAAGAGAAAGTTTTATTCAGAGTGGTGAAGCAAGTAAAGAAAAAGGAGAAGAGAAGGGAAAGGAACAGCTTGAGTAGAAATATTTCTGCGGGTCCCCCCTGGCTCCGGGCAGACTCCTCTCCCCAGCATCAGCCGTCCAGACAGTTACAGCCCTTTGCAAGCTCATGTTCCAGTTTTATTTGCGCTCCACTTTGCTTTCGATTCATTATATTCCTCCCAAATATTGCAACTCTTCGAGCGCAGGGCAGCTTTCTCAACTTATATCGTAAAAAAAAAAAACCAAAAAACCCAAACCCAAAGGGTTTAATCAAAGCTGAAATAAGGTGCCAGGAAGGGGAATGGGAAGCAGAGATGGGGACGTACAAAATCCACCTGATGGCAAAGCCCCACCCCATCTGATCTGAGACGGGTCTCAAGTGATTTTCCACTCCTGAGGGACGCTGGAGACGAGCCAGCGTGCCGCGGGGAGCGGGGCTGCCACGGACAGGGGGTCCCAGCACCATCCCTCGTGCAAAGACGAGATCGCACCCCATCTAAAACAGCCAACAGACACCGACAGCGCTCGGCGCCGAGCAAAGTTCACCCTAAGCGAGACGATCTCAACCTGAAAAGCCACTTTCCAAGCCTGAAAACATCACTTTGGCAGAAAAGGGAGAAAAGCCTCACCCCTCTGTTTTCTCTCAGCTTGTTTTTCGTGTCTTTGACCAGGCTGGATGGCCAGGTCCACCGCTGGTTTTGCAGCTTCCCTTCCCAAGCATCGCCTGGAAGGACCCCGCTCCTCCGGGCAGCAGGAGATCATCGCCCAGCAGCATCCGTCGTCTTCCCAAGACATGAGCAGGGACAGAAACGGGACAAGAGGACCCACATGGATAAGATTTCGTGCTCAGAGCGGCCTCAAGTATCTTTCTAAAAGCTCCCAGGAGAGAACGGACTCCAGTTTATACGTATTTCCACGCATAAAAAGTATTTTCAAATGGAAATAAGGTTTAACTTCAGGGTAGGCAAACGCTACACGGAGAAGCTATAATTACCCTACACCCGACATCACAAATGTAGGCAATATAGAATGAAGATGGCACTTAAAAGAAAACTAAGCATGTTAAGGTAGGAGAGATGCCTATTAAGTCATGTACCGAAGCTAGCCCTGACGAGCAGCGATAACAGCAGGTTTGTATTTGTGATTACAGGTCAGACTACGGAGGTTTTTGAACTATCATTTTTCTCCCATTACACAACACTGGCTGAGCTTTTTTCTAACCTCTGCTGTTTATTTGTTTGGGGTTTTTTCTGCACCATCTGTGCACAAGACCTCAAATTATTTCAATTATACAGAAAATCCAAGTATCTGAAGTTCCAGGCTTGTTAACATCACCAGGCACACATAAAAAAAACAGAAGAAGAAAACAAAGAAACAGATACTATATTTCTTTTACAAGCCTTCGCTTTTGATTATCTTGTAAACTAATCAGGTCCCATTTTTGCACATAAAAAACTAAGTTATTTCGTGCACGAGCGTGGAACTTCAGAAAGGCAACACTGAATTTTTCATACAAAACCCGAGTTTTAATATTAAATGGAAAAAAGTGTGTGTATTTTCAGCATGACCCGCGGGACTACGGCAGTTTCTCTCCGAAGTGTCTGCAATGTGGAACCTATCAGGATAATTTCTAGCTGACCGCATACAAACAATTACATATCATTACCGAGCTGCGAATAGCTTTTGCATGGATAGCGTGCCTACGGTCTCGCCTTGCACTTGCCTCTGCCTGCCAGACTGGGGGAACTCACTGAGGTCCTGCACAACCATGGCTCCACCAGCGCCGATGGTGAAACCCTCGTTGCCCTCCACCAGGACAGACGCTGGAGCAGAGGGACCTCCCGCCTGCGCCATGGCCAAAAGAGACATTTCCAGGTGGGTTTTGAGGCACAGCACCAGCCGGTGACTCTCGCCCACTAGGAACGAGGTCTTGGGGTTGTCGCCTTCCTGGTGGAGAGCCTGGAGACATCTCTGAGCTCCTCAGGACTAGTTTCTAGTATTCAAACAGTCTTCACCTGGACTTACCGGGCGCTGCAGGGACCCGGGTGCAGAGACATCCCCCGTGCTATTCTCTGCAGTCTGCAGAGCTGGGGATCAGGTCCTCCTGTAGCCTCAACCTGCTCCGCTCCTGACCCACAGACCGGGCAGCAGGAGCTCCTCCCTAGCAGCTAAGAGCCCTATCCTATGGCAAATGTAAGACAAAACTACTTTGCGGGGTGGTTTCAGCTCTGGCGCTCTGCTTCTCATCTGATGGGAACCTGCAGAGCACATGGGCAGCTACAGCGGCTGAGATGTGTGTCTTCCCTAACCACGTCCACGTTCCCACTTGCTGGAGTTGACAGAAGAACTGAATTTAGAAAAAAACAAACAGTAATCGCGATCCAATGGAAATCCAGAGAGCCTCCCTGGAAAGACATGGCGTTAAGTGTTAATTACTGGGAGAACAATATTTGCGGCGGCAATAGTATACATCCTTCTCCAGAAATTGGTACAAAGCCATTGAAAGTCCCCCTAGATCCCACAGACCAGTCTGAGTTCCTCTTTAACAGCTCTGCTTTTATATTCGCTAGGGTTTTCCTTCTGGGCATCCTACAGCTCATAAGGCACATGGCTTAGTCCTGCTCTTCTAACAAGTCTTTCCGCCGGGTCTTGGGGTCAGAGTGTTCCCATAATACAATAAGCGCTGTATGGATCTCATAAGCTCCAAGGCACAGTATGTTATGTGTTTGGAATTCCTCGTATGCTTTTATACTTTGTTTTACATATTGTAATTTTTATATGCATTACCGCATTGATCCTTGGAAAATTAATTTAAAAAAAAAAAAATATAATCAAAAGCAAACACATATTTTAAAAGCCTGCCAGCGGCAAATCATGTTCTGTGAGACTGCACTTTGTAACTGACAAAGAGACCAAACCACCAGACCGTGGCGGCGATCCAGCGGGGTGGATTTACCAGGCTCGGGAGGGAACAGGATCCAAGGGAGCTGTAGTCCCCCCCTCTCCGAGTCCCTCGTTAGGGTAGCCTGATGCCGCAGAAGCATTGGACCCGTGACAAAGGAGCAGAAATGCAATCGCACAGCTCCGCCAGCCAAACCCCACCACCGTACCAAAAGGCATCATACCCAACACAGGTCTGTGCATCCCAGCACAGCACTCAGCTGCAATGACGTCCAGCCGGTGGTGCCAGTATGACCACCAGACCTTCCCTGGAGGGCTGGAGCACCTCAAGCCTTCACAGCCCCTTCCCCACTCTTGGTTAAGACCCGGGATCAGTGCTTTTGGCAGGGCTGAACACGTGCAAAGTCACGGCTTTGCAAGGTCAGGGGTATGACTTCCAACGCCCACATCCTCTTCCCATCAGCTCCCCTTCCCATGCCATGTGTCCTGATGTTTCATCTTAGGAACGGCATTCATGCAGCCAAGATCAAACTTCTAGCCTCCGCCCTGCTCCATCGGTATTTCTCATTTCCAAAGCCGCCTCTCTACGCTCTTGGCCCCCTCCCCGCCCTAGTTTATTCCAGATAATGTCTTTCTCCTCTCCGGCACCCTTTCTTGTCCTTTCTACAAAGGCTTGAAAAGTCAAGTTGTGGAACGCTGCCCCTTCTAACTCTAATGCGCATGTGGTGCACATCCGAACCAGCACAACAGCTGGGAGAATTCTTCTTAAGAGCCACCACTGCTCTTAGCTTGACCGTGTAACAAGCACTTCCCATCCAGGACCAGACCGGTGCACCAGGAAGGCCAGGATCCATGTCCACCTGGATACCACCAGCTGCCTCAAAGACAGTGGCTACAAACCATCATGACAATTAGGCAAGGACAGGTTATTAATCTATTTTCCACACTCATATCCCTCTGCAGTGAGCTTCACAGGGTTATTAAAGACACGCTATTATTTCCACCTGCTTTCCTGTTGGATTCACCTGGTGTCCCCTTTCTCTTTAGGTACAGAGATGACCCTCAGAATGGTAACTAGACACGAATCACAAAAACGTGTCACCTATGCCCCAGGCTTCAGGGATCAATACGCCCTTTGATGCCAAGCTGCTGGGACAAGACTTTTAACAACAAAATAAGGAACGTGTTAAGGAGACTCCCCCATTGTAGGGACCAAGCGTGGGGTGGATTTTGATTCCTTCCATAGGAAGGAGTCCCTGGAAGAGAGCAAACCTGAGGCAGTGCTGGTGCTTGGGCCAGGGGTTAATGGGGTGTACTGGAGCCAGGAGCACATCACAGGCATCACTACGGTTGGTCCAGCCCTTTGGGATGGTACGTTTCAGTCTTTGCAAGGTCTCTCCAGCCCTCAGAGTAGTCCCCGAGACCAAAATAGTTAGAAACCACTTCCACCCTCTTCTGATGGCCACAGATTCAGAAGGTTGAGCCTCCCTGTTAGTACTCACGTAGAAGGATGCATCAGCCCAGAAGCCACAAAGTGGTGACCCTGCAGTCCCCCTCCCACCGCACATCCACCTCAACTCTGGGCAACGGTGCTTTCATTAAATTTTCTCTTCTATTTAAAAAACGCGGCAAAAAAATCCTTATGAGCTTCAGCTAGAAAAAAACTTTCTAGTGGGGAAAAGTAGAGACATTTTTGCAAGAACCATGTAGTGTAAAA
>VYZM01015420.1:433389-451989 GCA_013398915.1 Dromas ardeola
CCATACATACGTTGCAGATGAACCACTTGGCATTTTGGGCCTTTCAACTGGCTCATTTCCAAATGGCGTGGCAGCCGCAAGAGCCTGCAAACCTTACCCAGCAAAATCTCCCGCCCGCACCGGGAAAGACTGACTCAAGCTGACCGGCTTCATGAATGTCTCCGCTTGTTTCAGGTCCCCGCGGAGGCCCACCGTGCTGCTGAGAAGTGCCATTATTAAACAGCCCCATCCCGACTGGATCTGGAAATTCACTTGGATGTGGGGTTTTGGGTTGGTTTTTTTTTTTGTAGGTGGGACCCGCGCGAGCAGACAGACAATGACCGGTGGGATGCGCACGCCAGCTGGCCCCACTGGTAGGCAGAAACACTCTTCTCAATGGATATTTCATCTGTTTTATTGTTGAAATATCCAGGACTGCAAACTGCATGGCACAGAACGGCTGTGCCGGGACCACGGGTTGGGAGAAGGGGAAGTGCAAACAACGGCGAGAACATCAAAACCAGCTCTCTAAAGCCTGCGCTCCCCTTTCACTAGTATCCAAAAAAAAAAATGTGTTTCAACCAAATTGGACCACCATTGCCATCGTCCCTTACCAAGCAAATTGGACTGGAGCCGCTGCAGAGCTTCGCTTAGAAATCCAGATTTTGACTGCTAATGCATTTTTATGGGTCCCTCTTGATCACAACTGGAAAAACGATGGCATCCGAGATCCAGAAATAACAGAACTTGAGCCCAGCTGTCAGCATCCAGCCCACTTGCCTCTTCCAAGGGTTGAGCATCCTGACCGGGAGCGTGCTCCTCGGGTGGGGAATAAAAGGTCCTTACATCCCGCATTGCTACAGGAGGCAAAAGGATTAGAGAGCGTAGGGCCATTTCAAAACAACCCTTATTCCTTCCCAGGTCCATAGTGAAAACCTGTTCTTCTAAGGCCAGGGGATGGGGAGGAGGGACAAGACTGGGGGCTCTGGGGGCTTTTTGCTGGACACAGGGACATTCACCAAAACAGGAGGGTGGATGGGACGGACCACGGGCTCCAGCGTGCTCCGCGCCCCGGCTCTGCGGGATGCGAAGGGAAACCGGGCTCAGATCCACCTCCGTCCTTAGCCTCTTCTGGACGGCAAATGCATTTCACATTAGCTAATAAATTGCTACATCTTATGTTTCTTAGCCTGCTGGAATGATGAATATTTTGGAATGTATTTTGGATGGTTCCCTGCCAGAGTTGAACAATCATCTAGAGATTTTAAATCAAAAGGCTGAAAAATGGAAACCTCTGTATTTCCACAAAGTTCACTGCAGTTTGAAAGGCACAACTCCCAGCAGAGGAGGCAGAATAATGACTGTCAGAGCTGCTGCAAACCGTGGCAAACGAGGGATATGTTGGAAACGACAATCCCTAATACGGAGTAACACTCTTTGCCTCCAGGTGATGAATATATTACAGGATATCTGCTTATTGCTGCCCTTAATCTGACTGAAATGTCAGATACTCTAACCTGGAGGATCAGACAGTTTTGGGGACCTGTACAGAGATGCGGGATATCTCAGCCACAAAGCACGGCTTTCGGTCTGGTGCAGGGCTAGCAGATGAATGCTGCTGTTCTAGCACAATTTAACAGAATTTAAGCCTTTTTAAAGGCTCTAGCTGACAAATCACATCCATTGCCAGACTAGGCGCATCCTCACCTAACAGAGGAGCACCTCAAAACCAGCAAAAGATTTGACGGCTCACCCAAGGTCGCACAGTCGGAGAAAGAGGACTACGGACCCGCGCTGTGTCCCGTCCCCCTGTTCCAACCACCGCATCCCACCAGCTGCGGGAGCCCAAATCAGCTCACGCAGACGAATGGTCACCACGTACCAAGGGCTGGGCAAGCTCAGCACAGCCCCAAAGCTCGGACACAAAGCCTCCATCGATAAAGGAGACCAGTAAGTGGTCTTGTCTCATCGGAGCAGCCACAGGTGGAGCGGGTCCAAGAAATAAGCTTCTCTCTCCCCCGTGGAGATGGGCTGTCTAGACACATTGGCAAAGCTGCGCCGCCGAGTTTGCAGTGCTGCATCCTTCTTGTATACAGCCTGTCAAATACAGCAAATTCCTGTCCCCCGGCCTGTTAGTATGGGCATTTTTTCAAACTTCCTAGTGTCAGTCATGTCCAGAAACGTCAATGACATCTAATGAGAAATTTTTAAACAGATTTTTGTGTTTGGTTTTTTTTTTTCCCCTAGGAAAACATCTTACAATTTTTTTGATCAACCCTCTGGCAAAATCATTTGCTGCTTATTTAATTATTTCCATTTTTACTAACAATTAAAGTAAAAATAAAAATAAGTTGAGTACGAAGTATTTTTTTTAGCCAAGAAACACTGACATTTGAATACGAATTGCAATGAAAAACCTGGGGAAGAAAGAAAAAAAAAAGTTCTCCAAATAATAAAAACTATTGAACAAAACCTATGGGAGCCAGGTGCACTTCAAAATAAACCAGAAATGGGACGCATACACTTTACAATTGTGCCGTTCATCTTGTTGAGCTTCACAGCACGGAGAATAAATTAACAGCAAGTGATCAAAAACACTTTCAGTGTATGGTATGAAGGTACACAGCAGCTATTTCATTTCAGTTGCATATGCAAATGCTAGCTGGTGTGTTTGTGAGTACCGCAGACCACGTTTCCTAACCATCATCAGTGCTAACAGCGAGGCTCCACACCGATGCTCTTAACCCTTTGCAGAAAAACTGTCAATTTTGATTCACAAATGAAGGCAGATGGATTTATCCCAGGTTAACGGGGCTCCACAGCAAGGTTTAATGGCACCCCAGCAGCTGATGGGCACCACCATGCCCCCGTGCTGAGGCTCCTGAAGCTCAAGCTCAGTCCCCTCGGTGTGATGGAGGGTGAGCACCGAGCATCGCCCGCACGGGGCCCCACATTGCCCCACAGCGCAGCAGCTCCCTCTGCCTCATCAACCTACCAAACCATCATCCCGGGGCCTGGATGTCTGGGTTGATTTAGAGAGAAGCGGCCGCGGGATGGGCTTTCCACTCTGCTCCACCAGTGGCATCACTTGAGGGGACTTCTGAAATCACCTCGTCCCTAGGAAAAAAAGCTCAGTTGCTCCTGGCTGCTCACAGAAACCTCGGGAGCTTTTGACTTCACTTAGGAAATCTCCACCAACCTCTTTGGTCACAGAGATAAATGCATTAGTAAGTGTGCAGGTGACGCCCTGTCAGAGGTGCCTTCCTCCCTCCCCCTCCTCGTGACCCCCTCTCAGAGGTGCCTTCCTCCCTCCTCCTCCTCATGCAGCTCTCCATACATCTCCTGGGAAGAGGTACCAGGGTGGACACCACGGCTCAGGCTGGAGACCCTCTCCTGCCAGCCTCAGGTCCCAGCCCCGCGCTGGAAGCGCTGGCAGCAATGCCAAGCCGGGACTGGTGAGCAGCTGTGAGCAGCCAGACACGAAGCTCCTGGCCATGGGCCACTGCCAGCCCGCATCCCTGCGGGCACATCCTTCTGACCAGCCCCAGGCCACTCACACCAGCTCCACAAGCTCCCCCTTGGTGACAGAAATTGAATTCAAATGGAAAGACTGAGATCCCCACATGGGAATCCAGTGTCCTAATACACCAACAACTGTACCTGCTGACTGGCTGGAGCCTGGATTTTCTGAGACGCGTCAGTTGGGAACACCCTTCAACTTTGGGCACGAGGGACAACTACAGAGAGGTGCCGGGTGGACCGAAACATCCCCCATGCAGGTCCTGGAACATGCATATTGCTATGGGAAGACCATTGCCATGCAACGTGGTGTAACAAAGATCAGAGCACCCAAAGAGCCACAAACCAGCTCAGAGAGAACTAAAGCAGAACGGTCTGGTCCTGAAATAGGTCCTCTTTTTCTTTCAAGCACAGCTCATTAAATGTTTGCTGGAAAAACAGAAAAGCATTTTCCACAGAGAAGAGGACATCCAAGAAAAGCCCTTTCGGACACAAATTGGCAAGAGGCTCCCAAGCATTTATCTTCGGCATAGAATGTGCTCTGTCAGGAGGGCTGTAACTAACAATACGCTGAAAAACATGCCACAGACTTCCACTGTATTTTATTTGGCGCTAAGGGGTTATTCCTCAGCACAAAGTATTTGCAACTGGCATCAGTTAAACGAGAAATTACAACCTTCAAAAGACCTACTTAGCGTCAGCTGCAGAAAGTACGGAATTTGCCATGGGCTTCGATGACAACAGATTATGTCCCATAAAATGCTGCAAACACGCTCGGCTACAATGCTGGGCGCGAGCTGCCAGTTCAGCTGGGGGGGACAACCGGGGACTCGGTGCTTCCTGCCCCCTTTTCGGGAGGCTCCTGCCTGGTTTAGTGACACCTCTCTCCCCGACCCGGCTCACGTGCCTGCCAAGTTCAGCCACGGGGCTCGAGACACGGCAAACTGGTCTCTGCAGGGACCTCGTGGAGCCGACGGGCAGGCGGCAGAGCCGAGCCAGGCTGCAAAGAACCTCCGAGCCCCACAGCAGCATCGTGCTCCATTTGGAGCGAAATATCCCAAGCGTTTGTAGCCCCACAGCTCGTTAGTGCTAAGGAGGAGTAAGAGGGAAGTGTCTCGTTCCTCCGTGCTGGACGTTCAGCTGGGACAGACTGAAGCCAAGAGCATGGACGGGTCAGGAGGGCATGGAACCCAAGGGGCGGGTTAGCGGGCTGGGTGCCCAAGGCGGTGATTTGGGAGCTCCATCACCTCCTGATCCCACACAGCTCTGCCACATCCCAGGACGAGAGACAGCTTTGCTGCCCCTGTCCTGCAGGGTTATCCCCGCCTCTCCAAGAGGAGGAAAGAGCTCTGCCAGCAAACTCCCCAGGCCCCCAAACCTCTTTCCATTCCGGTTTGTCGCGTGCTCCAGAAAAGGAAACCTGGGAGTCAGGAAACCTTCCTGGTGTTTGCTCAGGACAAGCACCGTGTCCGTGCAGGAGCGCACGTGGAAGCGTTCTGCGGAGAGCCTGGGGAAGGAAAGACCGTCACCTGGCCCCCGCTATCTTGAGTTAACCTGGAAAAAGCGGCGGAGATTCTCTGTCCAGAAACAATCACTGCCTCGGCTCTCGGAGCGGGCTCCGGGGAGGTCAGCCTGAGCGAGGTTTTCCTGCCGCAATCCCGGACCCCGCTCAGCGAGCTGTAAAACACTCCCGTCCCCGCGCTCCCCAAGAACTTGACTGTTTCCTTCCCCAGCCCGAGTCAGAGCGGCGCGGCTACAGCAGACCTTAAAAGACAGAGATTTATTGGGCAAAGACCCCGCGTTTACCTTGCCCTGGCAGGATATGTAACCATTCACGGGACTTGTGCAGCAACAATAAAAACAAAAGGAGGGGAAAAGGAGACTTTTTGCGCATTGCTGCAGCCCGCGGCAGGCACGCACTGCTCCAGCCCTTGTAAAACCCAGACGCGTCTGCAGCCTTTGAGTTAACCCCTGCTCCTGCAAGCCCGGGAATTGTCACTTGGCTTGAAATTAAGTGTGTCTGCGAGTCTTTACCAGGCTGGGGGAGAGGGGATGGCTTTGCCTTGGCTGTGCCCCCGCAGCGTTGCTCACGCACAGCAGGAGCAGCCAAAACGCCACCAACTGAAACGTTCACGGACCATAAGTTGGACCCTCCCAGAATGGCCCAGTTGCTTCTATATCTGACCAGCATCGAGACAGGCTCTGGACAGACTGTGCCTCCTCTCGGTGCACCCTCTTGTTTTTTTTTAACCTTGAAGCTGGCTGAGTCTCATCCTTCTGACTTAGACACACTGCCAGAGATGTACCTTTTTTACCTCGGCTTTTCACAAGACCCCTGAATCTGGAGCTTAAAAAAAAAAAAAAAAAACAAAAAAATAAACANGCTCAGAGAGGGACGAAAAAAAAAAAAAAATTAAGAAAAAAAAGAATTAAGAGCCACGGTCCTTCACAGAAATGCTGAGAGCGGACTTCGGTCCCGCTGTACTGACACGGCACATTCAAGCGACAGTCCTCCCATAAAGGCTTCAGGCGCTCCGTTAGCGAGCCAGGCAAAACCTGGCATCCTGGTACTAAAGGCCTATCGTTAGCCAGTTGGCCCGCTTTTAAAAGCAGAAGTGCGACAGCTAAACCCATCTGCTGAGCCCTTTGATGCTCAAGCCGCTTGCAGTCAGGCGCCTAACTACAGGCTGAAATGCCCAACTTGAGGCAACCACATGGGAAAATCTCAGCCGTTTCCCGCTCCAGAAGTCAGACTCTGGAGTCCTCGCCTAGCTTTTTAGTCAGGGGGAAAAAAGGCCCTTTTAAATTTATTCTCCTTACAGAGGCTCACAGGGAAACCAAGCCAGCGACTGTATCAGAATCATGTTTTATTTCCCAACGTCTGACGGGAAGGAGCGTATCAAATCGCGTGTCATCTGCTGCCGCGGGCTCGTTCCTGAGCGAGCGCCTGAGACGCAGGGGCCGCTCCCAGCTCAGGCGCTGCTTTTACTCTGCGCATAGTTTAAGTGCCCCTGATGAACAGAGACGCTTTCCCCAATCAAAAGCAAAGAGGAAGAAAAACTTCACATAAATTAAACCCAAATAATATTTTGACTAAATCTGTTCCCAGCATTAGAAGGATTGCAGGAGCTGGAGATGTAAAGCTCATTTTAAGCTGGAGAATTCATCCCCTCGTCCCCGATGAGGGATGGATGGGTCACTAAAACAAATATTACATTTCATGCCGGCTAACAACACTCTGATATTGCCTTACACGAACAGGGGAGGCAAAAGCGCTCCCGATGATTATCATTTACATGCAGATGACTTCCAAGTCCTCTTGCTTGCTGAGCCCGGGCTGCAATAGGACATGCAGTTTTCTCCCACAAACCTCTTCTGTTGCTCAGGAATTTGTTTTGTAGTTGCTCTGGCAGTTTTATTGGATCTATCACCCGGGCACAGAGGTAATAAAATACTAAAACTCCCCACCCCTGGGCACAGGCTGCATCTTTCCCTGGTTACCTGCCAGCCTATGGCCAAAGTCGAGAGTCCCATTCTCGCTGCCTGCCTTGGGAGACCAGCTGCTGCCCTCACCCAGAGCCACGTCCAGAGGGACGGGTGCCCACACGCACCCTAACCACACATCTGCCCCGTAGCTCCACCATCAGCTCCACCAGCACTGGCTGAAACAGGCCAGGCTGCCCCAAAACAGCGCTGAATCCCTGAAACTGCCCGGGCGGCTCTGGGGTATCCTCTCCCACCTGGCAGTCCCCGGTACCCGAGCATCAGCCTTTCCAGCTTTCACCAAAAACTCCCCATGCCTCCGGTTTTCGCACAGAAAGGGCTTCGACTTCTCTCAAATCATTAGAGAAAACGAGCCTGGGAAATTTCACGGCTTGAAACGCAAGCACTTGAAATTAAAGTTACTACCGATAGTAACCAAAGTAAACTGACATCCTGCGTTTGCTAGAGCAGAGGGTACGTTTGCATGGCAGAGATTCTGCTCCCAAGGTATTGGGTCTCCTGTTGCGGGTCTTCCCTTTAAAGTGTAAAATTAAAAAAAAAGTGGGAAGGGTTGTCGGAAAGCCCCATCGAAGATCTCTTCCCCTCTCCTGGCTTTCTCTCCTCCTTGCTCCCTGTGCCGGCTGAGTTCAAGGCAGGCTGTGTCTTGCTCAGAGCCTGGCTTGCCACGTTGAGGCGAAGAAAGTTGAAGACGGGCTTCAGCCCTTTGAAGCAGCCACAACAGAGAGGACATCCTCTCCCCAGGGACGCGCCGCACGGGGCTGGCCCAGCCAGCGGGACAGCAAAGCCAACATGCAACGTGTGGCAGGAGAGAGGCGACGACGGAGGAGAAGCCACGGGCCAGAGCTCGCACCAGCCGGGCACCCGGAGAGGAGACTGTGTCCTCGGATGGGCTGCTCTGGGCACCGAACCCCTTGGAGGTGCCTTCCGAAAAGGCAGCCCAGCTTGCCCAGCTGGCTTCAACTGGGTTTCTGGAAATATTGCTCACAATGCGACACACTCTTTGCCTCCAATTGCCCTGGCAGTTTTTGAGTTGTTGGCCAATTTCAACCACAACTTGACAATTTGAACAGGAACAGCGAAGATAATCCAGCTCCTACAATTTTCTTGAAAACCTGGTGGCTCAGTAAAAGGGAAGAGGCATTATCAGTGCTGGCACCAAGAGACCAAGCAGCTGGGCGACCCCAAGCTCTTACAAGACACCCGAGAACCTAGACCAGAGCACGTCACTGCTCGGAGGAAGCGAAGGGAAATCCCAGCTGAGCTCAGCCCAGATTGCTCCATGGACATCCCAACCTGGAGGTGCAGAGCGGCAGGAGCATCATCGCCACCGGCTGCCTCCTTCACATCACACCCCTTCGCCTTCCTCAGCGAGGCCAGAGCTGGAAGAGCCCAGGACTCGGACTGGGCAGCCCGAGCCCCATGTTTCGGGTACGGATGCGCCAGTCTTTATAACTATTAAACCTGGAGAAAGCAGAGACCCAGGCGATAGGGAGCGCAGCGCTGACGGCATCCGTGTGCCCTGCGCGGGGAGGGCGAGCATCCCACGTTCCTGCGGGACCCCGGCCACACCACAGCATCCACCCGTGATTCCCTCCCCTTTCCCGCTGCCACAGACCTTCCTGTGGGCTCGGACCAGTAGATGGCACCAGAATAACAGAAAAGCCCCTCCGGTTCTGCCCTCAGCATCTCCCCAAATCCTCCCGCAGCATCACCACCACCCCTCAGAACACAACTGGGCACTGGCAGCAACCGATGGCTTTCGGCTCTCTACTTTAAAACCCTGTTTGGAGCTGACCTCTAACAGGACTTCTAAAAGTTTTAGCAAACAAATTCAGGAGAGAGAGGAAAAAAAAAAAGTCAAAGTGGTTTCTTTCCATTTCGAGGCTTATAAAATCCACCACCACCACCACCACCACCCCCAACATAGATGCTGCTTTGAAATGAAAAACAGAATCAAAGTATTTACCCAAAGCATCTGCTTTCTCCATAATTGCTTTAATTTGGAGAGGTTTCCCCCCCTCCAGCTGGAACTGACCGAAATTTCCTGCCTGCTGCAGTTGAACAGAATCTGCTTTTCTCAACGTAGAAGCAATTCACCCGAGAAACGCTGGGCTCCATTTTTAAGTAGGAAGGTGCCCGTCCCTTTGGCCCTTGTGACTGTCGACATTGTTAAAGGACAGTCTAGTACTTCTTCCCAAGCAGCCTCTGCTATTAGCTAATGGCAACATCCTTGACCCCGGCGGTTTGAGCATCCTCTCAACTCTCTCAAAAAAACAGGACCAGCTTGGGTCAGGGTGGACATTTTCCCTCAGGAGGCACCTGTCTCAGGTTGAGAAGTTGACCTAAACCAGGACTATCAGCCGGGGCACAGCCTGTGGCAAAATCCGGCCACGCCACAGCCGGTTTCGGGTGACCCTACTCACACCCGTGCCTTGTGGAACCTCCTGATCGTGGCAGCGGACAGCCGCGTTTTCAGAAGGAGGACTTGGGTGACGATGCTGGTGGTCTCCAGGGACACTCACTGCAGTGCAGACAGGACTCCCCTCATCCCCGACTCGTCCCCGAAGCATGACAAGGTGTACCCCAGCACTGCGCAGTGATGCCGAATGCCCCGGAACCGCCACCACGGCTCTGTCTGTGGGAGCTTTAACATGCTCGTGGAGGCGCATGGAGGTTTTTTTTTTTCAGAGGCTTGAATCCCGCCTGGAGTCAATCTGGGACAAATTCAGAGACCTTCTGACTTTTCACACCCGGGACCAAGTTTTGAATGTGGCTCAGCTCAGCAAAGTTTTAAGAGGAGCTTGATTATTTTGATCTTTCCCCCCCATCCCTATTATTAATCAGCAAAGAGTAATACCTCCCAACCAAACCATTTGCCAAACCATTTCTCCGCACACTTTTTACTTAACAGCCCTTCTAGGAATGGAGCACATTTGGAAACCTCCGCACTTCCATCCTCCTTGGCCAAAAGCGTGTCCGTGAGCGCGCGTGGCCGCCAGCACTGAGCATCGGTGCTAGGAAATGCCCAGCCTGGAAGCGGGGAGGAAGGCTCCCATCGCTGCGGGCTCAGCGGCAGAGCCAAGGGCCAGCCACGAGGGCTTCCTGCTAGCCACAAGGGCTTCGTGCTAGCCATGAACACTCCCGGGGGGAGCCGCCTTTCTGTGGCTCTTTGGCCGTTCCTCATTTCAGCGGGCTCCTCCCTGGATGGTGACAAGCGAATGCGAAATGGAGCGCAGACACGGGCAACAAGAGATGTCTTGGACCATTGCAGCCCCGCAAACCCTTTTGCTCCCTTTCCTTGGCACCAGCCCTGCACAGCCATCTCTGACCTTCCCAGGGAGCCCACCCTACCAACTGGGAGCTAAGCATGTTTACCCCCCTCCCCACCATTGATGAGATTTGCAGCTCTCCCTGTTTTCCTCATTTTACCCAAAGCCGACGGGGTTGCGATTACAAGAGACACTGTTCACGCAGACTCTCAACCTGGCCAGAAATACCAGAAATCTCACGCAACAGCCTGTTTTCTTCAGAGCCGCAGTAAACTCAGAAGAGGTCCCGAAACAGGAGATCAAGTTGGGCTATTTCCATGTCTGATGTTCGCCCTCTGTAGCTCTGCAGCGGTTTCCCTATCTCTGCTATTCCAAACAACAGGATTTGGGGAGGGGGGGGATTGTCCCATAAATGAGTGGGGCAGCTGGTTCACGTAAGAGCCTGAGTTACAATCGGAGATGAGGACGTAGCTTTTCTTTTTCGTTCCTCGCTATGTTTTGGTTCAAACCCGTAAACAGACTCGCACCGAGTGGATCTGCGTTCTCCATCTGGTCCTGTGATCCAATTTCCTGGCAGGAATATCCCCAACATCGAATTGCGCAGGAATGCTGCAGCGCGTCCCTCCGTCCCAGGGCCAGAGCCGAGCTCTTCATTTTGCCGGTTTCTGCGTGAGACCCAGCCACGGCGTTTCACCCAGTTACCCCGCTAGCGAGACCAATAACTCACTGCTGACAAAAGCAGCTCTTCCAAAAGGGCTTCCAGACATTCATGGATGGAGAAGCCAATGCTCTCCTTCGGAGTTATTTCTAGTGATTACATAGCATCTCACAATCAAAAAAAATGCCTGTTTTCTGCCGCCTTCGAATGCACGTCTGGCTTTTGCTCTCAGCCACTGGCCCTTGTTCTACCTTTCTCTGATGGATTGAAGAGGGGGGAAAAAAAACACACGAAAGAAAGACCTCTTCCTAGAGAGTCATGAAAATGGGGATTCAAATCCATCATCACAAGTGTCTGGAACGACTCTCAGTGTTACATGGCCTGAGAGGGACCGCAATACGTCACAGGGGCAAAACAGCTCCCACTGGGAGCGGAGACCGCGGAAGCACGGCAGAGAGCAGAGCCCTTCCCAGGAAGCCTGGAGAGCGGCGCTGTGCCCAAGAGGCGGCAGGAGAACGGGGAGCCCAGCACCACCCCCGGTGAGAAAAATCAGGATTCAGCACCCAGCTCTGCACAGAGTGCTCCGACGCTCCGAAAACAAGACGTCCTCTTCACTTGGTCACACCAACCTCCTCCAGACACAGACCATCTCTGGCTGGAGGAGCAGACAGCATTCGCAAAGGCAGACATCAGCCTGCCCAGATTGATGAAGGGCAGCTTTTTGGGGCTTTTTTTTTTTTTTTTTCTAATCACAGATTACTTTGTCTTTTCAATCACACCAGCTACTTCCAGCCCACAATGCCAAAAGGCACGCCGAGGAAATCTGTTGCCTGGTTTCCCAGCAGTGGGTCCCCCCCTGGCGACCGTGTCCCTTCCCCATTCACGTGCTTTCCCTCAGCTGGATGGGTCCCTCTTGCCCCACAGGGACCCCAGTTGAACACGGCACACCAACCTGCTTGGAAAATTGGAGGCAACACCATTGTGCTGGCCAGGACAGGTGGAATGCAGGGTTCAGCACACAGGCACGTTCCCACTAAAGTCATGCAGCCACTGAAACCTGGGGGAAGGACTCCCTTCCCAAGGCAGGAGCTCCACACTGTTCATCGCTTCACATGTCTGTCTCCATCAGATGTGTGCTTGGGGTCTCCACAGCATCCTTGCACCACCTCACTAGACCTGGAAGGATTTCCCTTCTGCCTCGCTTGATCTCCCTTGCTGCAAGGTGGACTTAGAATCAATTGGGCATCAGTTTATACCCTCCTCGACCTTAAGAACCTCTTCTTTCCTCCTAAACTGGATGCCGGAGCTCTCCTTACTGCCTTTCTTCTCTGGACATTTTTTTGACCCAGTTTGCACCTTCCTCAACATGCAGCTTGGCCCAAACGGAGCCGACCCGGAGCCCTCTCCACAGCTGAGCACAAGGAGAGGACGCTCCGCAAACGTGGCAGAACTACAGGAGATGCTGCGGTTGGAAAACATCTGCCTCTCCTCATAAAGATGCGGCATTTTGCATTGAGCAGCAGAGTTGGTTCAAGGCCAGGTGAGCAGATTTGCAAAGGGCATGCAGCCACAGCGCTCCAGCGTAGGCTCCTTACACCAAATTTGTCCCCCTTTATAGACAGCAGGTTGACACCAGCGGCTCCCATGCCGCCCTCCTTTAGAGGGCACCATGCAGAAATGCACTGGGCTGTGACATGCAGGAGATCTGCTCTGTAAGCTCATCAGAGGAGCGAGAGGAGCCACTTTCCCCAGCAAGCCCAATTTTCCCACTGGGAATAGTTGGTGGAGACGAGGTGGATCCGTCCCGTCAGGCGCCCGTGACCAGACCTCGTGGAGCACGTCCCGTGGAGGACCAGCTCTCCCACAGCTGTAGAGCTTGGCCGGTGGCGGGGCATTCAGGGGAAGGGTTAGCACCAAAATAGGTCATTAGTGAGCAACGTGGGGTTCTTCATTCTTCTCCGGGCCCCTCGTTTTCCTAAGGGGAATGCCTCAGAAAGCCCAGTGGGGGGGGAGGAGGAATTTACAGTTCCCTTCCAAAAACCAGCCTTTGTTTGTTTGATCCGTTTGTTTTTTTTTTTAAATGATCGAGTAACTTGTGAATACATTTTCTGATGATTCCCACATCCTCCCAGCTGGAGAACGGTTCATGAACAGACTCCAAACTTTGTAAATGAGCTTGTTAGTCATAAGTCTTCAAACAGGCTTGATAAACAACTTTCAGCCTGCAGGATATTCATCAACCATTCTGTCTGCCTGGTCTCCCGACACTAATTTATTATTCACAATGAGAAATCCCGCTCCTAAATCACAGGTGATTGTTTCGTTTTACTGATTAGATGATTTTTTTTAATTTTTTTTTTTAAAGGAGAAATAATGAAAAACAAATCACCAACAAGCAATGCATCGCGAGCGCTTATTCCTGAGCAATTCCCCTAGTTTTCACGCAACGTGTCAGCAGTTGTCCAAATGAAGGAAACTGTAAGTAAAGATCTTTTTGGCCAAACCTTCGAGACAAGGCAACAGCCAAGAAAAAGAGTGCGACCGTCCCAACCAGCCGCTGGGAGCTCCAGTGCCTGCTGTCAAACCCTTCAGAGACCTTCCAGCTGACCGGCACGTGCCGCTCTCTGCATCCTTTAGGTTCGTGGAGAGCCCAAGTATCTCAAGATGTTCAGGAGATCCGAGTCCCCATGCAAAAATCCGCCACCGAAAACCCCATTTCACCCCATAGATGGGTTCACGCAGCAAACGCAACTCGCCCCAAGGGCATCGGGTGCACTCAGGTGCACCCGAGCAGAAGGTGGGTTCCCTGCAGGAACAAACTTGCTGGAAGTTGCTCCAGTTCATGGAAGGGGATCTCCTCAATGCTAATCAGTTAATTAACACAGAAGGTGGTCGATTCCACAGACAAAGGCAGATGAAACAGCAATTTGCTGGGGGCAATGCAGAGGGAGGAGAACCTTCCCAAACCGCTGTTAAAGCCAAGCTCACATATCACACAACCAGCAGAATTCAAAGCCCCTAAATTAGGGGCCGGGATTGTACCCAGTTGTACAGGCAGGAAAACTGAGGCACGGCGAGGTGAACTTGGCCAAGTTACAGCAGCAAGTATACAGGAAAAAGAAGACCTCAGGGCCCTGTGGTCAAGGCACTAAAGCACTTTGGAGCAACAAAAGACAGGCTGGGTCATCCTACCGTGCCATCTCTACTGGCGTTTGGAGGGAAAAAAGCCCCACTGTTTTAATTGGGATTTTGGGTGCAAACCTTTTCCGGGCAGGTTGCTCCCAGCACCAGCAAACGCCGCACTCTACAAACCCTGCCCTGCGGTCCCCCCAAGCAGAGCGGCCCCACGCAGCCTGGGGAACACATGGAGCAGAAAAAAGCCTTCCCCAGCAGGCTGCCTTGTGTGGGCGCATAAAATCCAGACCCGTGGTCCCACCACCACCTTGGCTCCCCATCCCTGATCCATGGAGAGGTACAGACTCCCATCAGCATTCAGAGCGAAGGCAGCAGGATGCAGCGCTTGGCTCCGGACTGGTCTTGAAAGCTTTTTTTTTCCATCTCCCACTGCAAAATCACCAATACATTTGCTCTGACAACCTCAAGCACTCAAGACGGGACGGGCTGTACCACCAGCTTGTGTCTAGAGACAGCTTTCCCAGTGCCGAATGGGAGCAAACACGCTCAGGAAAGAGACACTGACTTGTCACCAGCTTTCTCCAGCACTGTCAACACGGGAGTCATCCATCCCAAGCAGGAACTCCGTGCTGGGTTCACAAACCTCTGCTCTGTACCTTCCATCCAGGGGGAAACGCAACGCCGCACGGGACAGAGAAGGATAACAGGTACGAAGCGTTACCAGCGTTTCAACCCACGGGATGGGGAGAGCGCTGCAAAGCTTTACGGGAAACCAGCCCAGACTTCACGGGGACAGGAGCTGCCTGCAGAGCTACCGGCAAGGGCAGCCCTTTCCGCAGCACCAGGCCCAGAGCATTAACACTCCGTTTGCACTGTTACGGCTCAGGCACTTTTCCCTGTTAAAGTCCAATCCACCCCTGCAGAGCCCCGGCTCCGCTGAGCTGAGGCGGAGAAGTGACGGCTCTTTGAAAGCTGCTAGCATGATTTTTTTCCAAATGTGGGTGGTATTAATGATGCTTCCGAAAGAGGACAACTTCCAGAGCACTGAGCAGGTCTTCATGGCTTCACGGGCACACCAGCTGCAGCTCAGCCCAACTCACCTGCCACTCATTTGGCAGCCACAAACACAACAAAACCAAGCACAAACGGCAGACTAATGAAGGTCCCCATGGGATCAAAACCTACCCAAACCTTGACTGGTCCAGCATCTACATTAGCTACAAGAGAGGGCTGGGAGCTACTTGGCTGCTGCCTTCTGTAGCCACCCACTCTGCCCCGGCACCCCCAGACATCCCGCTTTGTTCCCAGTGCTCTTGGGACTGCTGGTCCCCTTCAGAGCTAGATGCCATTTTTCTTCTCCGAGCCTGCCCACTCAGCAGCTGCCGGTGGCAATTTTGTCCTGTCCCCAGATGCACAGGGCCATGGATAACTTTGGTTTTACTTCGGTCAAGGAGGCCACAGGAGAAGTTCATCCGCTGGTGGGCTCAGAGCAGGAAACAACGTCCCCAGGCTCCTGATGAATTCCAGCTCTCGGTGCAAAAGCAGTTTTGCTGCCTGAGCAGCTCATCAAGACGTGGAGATGGTCCTAGCCAGATCCTGAGCGGCTCTTTGGATGTTTGCCCTGCCCAGCAGTCCCGCTGACTGGCTGGAGTTTCTCCTGTAGGAAAACTTCTTTAGCCAGAAATGGGGGAAAATTTGGGTGGAATATGAACTGGATGCTGCAATAGGATGTAGTGACTTGTTAACAGCACAGCTGGCTCCCTTAACCTCTCTTCTACCCTTCCCTTCCAGGAACACAAGGCACCAGGAGGTCCTGGACTGCCACTTCAAGGCAAACCTTCACTTCATATGGGCACCACAAATCCAGACTGTCTGGGACAGTGCTTTAAACACTGGCGTAACCTTTTCTCGGCCTCTGGAGGCGAGAGAGGAGCCCAGAAAGCTATGTAAGCTGAAATAGATGCTCACTGGCTTGCTCATCTGGCCTCTCTTCCCAGCTTCGTAGACTCATCCTTGCAGATGCCAGGCTTTCCATTGCAGGAGGTGGCCCTCAGCCCTCAGGTTCGGCACCACCGCTCCCTTCCCTTCCCAACCTGCATCCCCCAGATGTTCTCCTTTGAAAGAAACTTCTCTCAAAATTATGCCACCACGGTCCCAGCAGATACGGGGTGCACCTCTGCTGAGCTCCCATCCCCACCTCACTGCGTCTCCCAGGGCTACGGGGTAGAGACCAGCCGAATCCAGCAGAAAGAGCGCAGAGATTTTCCAGTGGCTAGTAAAAGGTTGAATTTATGCAGAATCTCCCCCTCAGGGGGAGGCACTGCTGGCATCCTCCTCCACACCCCACCGGTGCTGGGTTTTCACACCCCTTTGAGCTGTCTGCTCTCCCACCAGAGCAACCAGTAGGTTCAGAAGATATCTTCCCACGTGCGGCGGAACGTAACAGGTTTTTTTCTTGGGGGAAACAGACTAAAAACCTATGCTCCGTGCTCCACCGCCCGAGCACAAGTTGAAACCTTTCTGTGCCCCGCGCGTAAATTCCTGAGGACTGTTCGAGCCGAAAGTCAGATCAGAGCCTTGGACAACAGCTCCTCCAGCCAGGCTGTGATGATCCTCGCTTCACATCTCCGTAATCCGCCCTGAAATCCAAGCCTCCTTTAGGAAACGCGAGTAGGGTGGGGAACCAGCAATGCAGTGATTCATCCTCCCCAGAAACGGAGGCCCAAGTCTGGAATATTGTGACACTTGGTAAATACTCGTGATGTACTTCATTATGCAACGGAGGCCCAGCAGGAGCACAGCTCCCTCAGGGCTGCTTAATACGGGTTTCAAAAACGATTAAATATATCATAAACAACTCCCAACCAGGAATAAACACCTATAATCCCATCAAGCCATTCTGGTGATGTCAAAAACCACAGGAGCAAACTCAGTTAACCAGGGGAAAAAATAAAACAAAAAAAAAACACAACAAAAAAACCATACCCTCAAAGGAATTATGACCTTGTAATTCTGTGTCTGCCTTGTCAAACGCTCAAAGCCCCTCCTGCTTCTTTATTACTCTGTCCAAACTCTTGCTCTGCTTCCCAATGTCACATATTTGGATGCACGTTGCACCTCTGCCGAAAGGCAAAAGGATGGTGCCCCTGGATGCAGGCAGCAAAACTGTTTCATGCCTGCGCAGAAATATTCCGCCGGCCTCCCAAAAGAAGGGTTTTTTGCACGATTCAAGGCTGCCCGTCAAGTCTTTAAACGCTAATACCCACCAACTGGCATACATATAAGCAGTCCATTGAATTGCACGCAATGGTGTGAGTAAGGATTGCACAAATTAACCCTGAGATAATATTTTCCCATGCGATCACTGCTTTATACATCATCAAAAAGATGGAAAATAGACTGGCTAGTAGTGGAAACTCGGTGCAGATGACAGAAAGCTGATGTTCATTAAAAGCGTTCTAGCAGTTTAGACCAAACCTTTAAGTTTTACGAGAGATTTCAAAATCTAATTTTCATGGAAATGTTTTCATTACATTAAGGGAGGGGGGAAAAAGAAACCCCAGTAAAAACCTTCAGCAAAATCTTTTTCAAATTAAAAACTTGGAAGCTTTGTGGGGATGGATTGAAAACACAAATACCATCAGCAAATTATGAGCCCATGAGAACTAGGAAGCAAAACTGATTAGGATCAAAAAAAAGTGAAATTCACAAACAAATAAAAGTCTAGTTTCGGCCGTCAAAAGGGGGGCAGCATGGCCAGAACCTGCAAACTGAGTTAGCTCCCTCCTTCAAACTCACATGGTTCTTTTTTCTTTGTTAATAATAGTACGTGGTCCATTTTTGTTTGCTTTTGGGGAGTCCTTTTTTTTTTTTTTTTTAAGACTGCAGGTTTGTGACGGAGTCACATTCCCATCTTTTGCCTGCATCCAGAAGCTCTAGAAACGTATGTGAAAAACACAAAACGTTTTTCCGCTTCAAATGATCGGATTCAAGGAAGGAAGAAAAATACCCGACACCGCGAGATACTTGCCGGAATAATCATGCGCCAGCCAGTCTAAGAGTGAAATTAAATAGATACGTCCAAGGAACATAAATGGAAAGAAGGTCAGCTAACTTCTAACAACTGCTTTGTGTTAGTTAGCTGTTATTCAACCTTTACTCAAGTGAACACTGTTCGCTCTTCCCGCAAGAAGCCTCTAGGATACGCGCAGTCCAACCAGCACGGGTAGAGATTACTGCCCCAAGAAAAAGCAAGCTGTTGTTATTTTTCACACAGATAACATAAACAACAAGTGCCTTAAACATAATATTGACCCGATCCTCAGTTTTTCCACATCGGCTGCTGGAAGAGGAGGATCAGTTCTGGAAAGCCTTTCTTGGCAGCACCCGGTAAGGATGCTCGCCGCTGCCCAAGGGGCTAAAAGCACCGCTCACCCTTGTGCAACCTGTGGACATCAGCTGCTTCCCGCAGACTCTCCCTTTGTCCATCCATCAGCTATGCAGGACAGCACAGGAAGAAAACAGCTCCTAGATTTA
>VYZM01015420.1:457335-493497 GCA_013398915.1 Dromas ardeola
CACCCGGGGGTGCACCTGGAGAGGAGGGTGGGCACTGCCCTGGGGAGGGCTCCCGGGGCAGAGGAGAGAAATTCAGTGAAATGGAGAAAGAGCGAAAATGAGAAATGCAGATGAAAAAGGGGATGAGGAGAAAGCGTGAACAGGAGAGAGGAAAGGAAGAAGAAAAACAGCGAAAGAGGAAGATAAAGTGTAACAGGGAACTAAAAAAGAGAAGACGGACCAAAAGGAGAGCAAAAGAGCAGAAGAGAAAGGAGAAAAAAAAAAAAGCCAAAAAGAGAAACAGCAAAGAGAAAAAGACAGAAGGAGGAGGACTCACTCAGAGCTCCTCAGGCCAGCCAGCAAAGAGGTCCCAGCAGTTTGGCCTGGCCTGGCTGCCACCCATGGCCAAGGCAGAGGTGCAGGGAGGAACCCCTGGACCCTCACTGGCCGCAGAAGGGCCCCGAGGGCAGCAGGGTGGACAGCGAGGGTCCTGCCGGCCAGGAAAGGCCACCGCGTCCCCGTGGTTGGAGCCTGGGCTCCGAGCTGCCACAGCCAGCCCAGAATTTCCATCCCCCCTGATCTGGGGAAAGAACATTTGATGCCATCAAAGGGCTCCAGATTGAAAACAGATGTGCTTCCCCAAGCCTCTCCATGCATTTAATTAAGGCACCGGCATGGAGGAGACATTTTCATCATTAGTTTGCTTTCAGGGCCCCCCCCCACCCGCCCCTGTTTCCAGTTTACCCTTTGCAGTCTCAAAGACCCAAATGAGCATGGCAGGGCCGTGGGGCTCTGCTGTCTCTGGCTTGGGGGAGAGCAAAGCTGGCGGGCACAGGCTGGAAAGGCCAGAAAAAGCACTGGGGCAAGGTTGCACGTGGGTGCATATCCACCCAAAACACCATGTGTGCATCTCTGTATGTACACAGCAGCGTGTGCCTTACTGCATGCTGGTGTGGCCCTTTTCCTGCATGTGAGGGAGCGTTTTGTGTGTGATGTCCTGCGGCACACGCCCACATGTTGGATGGGGAAGGAGCTGTGTCTTCACGCGGGTGTGCGAGGATGTATCTGGCTGGCTTTTGAATGCTGGCATCTTGTACCCCGGATTTCAGGGTCTCCAGGTTTAGGCACAGCAGGGTGGGTGGGCGTAAGCACTTCCATGGTCTGAAGAATGCTTATCCGTACACACCCCCATGGGCTGCCCAGCACACGAAATACCCTTTTCTTAGCCTTTCCCAGATATTTCTCTGCCTTCTTTCTCGGTGAGCTGGGTTTTTTTACCCTCTTTCTCCCTGTTCCCCTTCAAATGGATGTTGCAACTGACCTGGCTTTTCTGAGTGGGTGTCATGGAGTCCTAGCCATAAACATCCCTTTCCACTGCTCTTAGCCCCAGGCAACCTCTGCCATGGGGGTGACAGTGCAAAACCACAGAGAGCAAGAGCTCTCTGTGCCACCTTTACTATTATCCTCACTGACATCCCTGGTAAAAAGTATTTCTCCTTAGATCTCCCCATGTCTAAGGGCATCCTTCAGACAACTCTCCATCCCAGCCTCGGAGTTTGGGAATGCAGCCCAATACCACCAGATGCCCTGGGAAGACGGTGGGTGAAAGCATGTCGGTGCTGTGGGTGACCACACCAACACGTGTGCATCCGCTACAGAGGCAGAGTCTCACCTGCAAGGACAACCAAGGGGCCCAGCTCCAAGACCGGCTACCGTGGCTTTGCACTGAAGCGAGCCATGGATGCTCCCCATACATACGGCACACACAGGCTGAAAAGCAACATGGGGTGCCAGCTTCACATTCTGGAAGTGGCCTAAACACCTCCTTTCCCCTCCTGCAACACAACTGGATTTCTGTGACTGGGTGGCAGAACTCTGCTGAGGGACAAGATGAACCCAAGGGAAACTCTTCCAGCTCTGTCTGTCTCAAAAGAAAGAAGGTTGGGAACAGTGGGAGGCCTCTGAGACTGCACAAGACACCACGGGGATGTGGCTCATCTTTCAACCTGCTACAGCCAAAGCGCATAGCAGTGTGGAAATGAGTGTGGTGGGAACCTCCTGGGCTCTGAGAGGGATGGTGACTATGCTGCCATCTCAGATAATCAACTGCCTCTCTCCCTAGATCATCTGTAATGCCTTTAGGACCAAGCTAGTCTTCCAAAGCAGTGCTGGCCTGTTGTGCATGTGCCAGAGGGCAGAATTAGAGCAGCATCCATGATACTCTGCTCCATGGAGAGCATGGTTTGCCTATGGGAAGCCTAAGGAAGGTAGAAGCTGAGATAGCGCCAGGGTAAAAATCGAACCAGGAGAAAATAGCAAAATGTACTCTTTGTAGCAGGGTGTCCTGTTGTACTGGGGCTCAGCCAGGCTTGAGGGAATGGGTGGGAAGGACGAAGGGACCTTGTCACATGCAGGAAATAAGTCACAGGAGAAATATGTGATGGACCAAAGTGTCCCACAAAGGTCATGAGCAAAAGACAAACAGACGAATCAGAAAGATGAGGAGAGGGAGGGGATGAAGGACACGCTCTCTGAGCTCCTGGGTGAGCAATCCAAGGGTCCCAGGGCCCTACGTAGCTGCAGATCTCAGCCTGCCACTAAAACAGAAGCAGGACCATCTTTACAGGACAAGCATGAAACATCCCTTCGTTAGCTGTTTCCTTTAACATGATTCAAAATTTTAGAAAACTTCATGCTAGAGTACAGGCAGATATTATCACCTTACCTGAATGCTCAAGGGTTTTGCCTTCTAGTGTTCATCTTCTCCCTCTCCAGCCAGCAATGAAGGCAGAAGAGGAGGTGGCATTTGCCACCCATCTCAGATGTATCAGTTTCTTCCTGTGCGAGCATCCGACAGCCAGCCCACACACTCGCTCTAGGGTCTCCAGGAGTTTCTGCAGGATAAATAGCCATAGGACAGGTATAAGCCACACCATGGCCTGCTGGAATCCAAAGATCTCAATGCACTTCCCCCCATTTCAGGTGGGGAAACTGATGCAAAGGCAGCTTGTCCTCAGCACCAAGCCCAAAGCAGAGGTGATGGGATACCCCAGTTCTCATGACCCTGAGGCTGGAAAAGACTGCCGTGCTACAGATGGCCCATGACAGCAAATGCACGTACCATTTCAACGTCCCACAGGCCATCAAGTAGTTAGTTAGACATCTGTTTCCCACCTCACCACTAGCCTGCTGTCAAGCCGAAGAGATAGCTCCCACCCATCCTCCCATCCCACCTTTCCTCTCCAGCGTGCGCCTGCCTGGCCGCTGCTCCCAGCCCCGTTCCTCCACCTTCTCAGGCTGTCCAGGGAATGTTTGCCTCCTGCTCACACTCCCAGCAAGGCAGGGACCTCTGAGCCTCTGCTGCCAGGCAGGGAGAGGAGAAAGCCCAAAGGTCCTGAAACAGCCAGAAATCTGGCAGGTAAAGCACCCACAGCTGAAAGGCCAAGCCTCATACTGCAGAGGGCAGTATGGCTAGACCCCCGTTTGGCCCTTCCTGCTCCCAAAAGTGGTTATCATTTTGAAGGACATCAATGAGACTCATCAGCTGGAGCCCTGCCTCAAAACCTATCTATCTCCTATGCTGTGACCACATCTGATGCTCAGAGAAGGTGAGGCAGAAACTACAAACTCTCCCATTCTTCCTCCCCCCGCCCCCCCAGTTGCATATCAAGAAGGGGAAAACCAAAGATCTGCGCCTCTGCAGATGACCAGCACACTTGCTTCTGCTTTCCTTTCTCATAGAAAATTACAAGCTCAATCTGCAGCATCAATGAGGAAAGCCTCCAACTTAATTATTTGCCCCAGTTCCTGCAATTTCCCATGAAATCCTGCACTTGGAAGTTCCTGTGGTTCCCCACTCCAATATATGAGCTACCCGAGTATGCTATAATCCCTCAGAAACCTTCCCCTCGCCTTCTCATCGGTTCAAACAGGGAGCTTCCTAGCACATACAGCCGCAGTCTTGGTGACAGTTTCTAGGTACAAGAAAGAGGAGCTGACAACCTTCCCAAGGGTCTTGCAGCCAACAAGAAGTACTCAGGGCAGATGAGCAGCTGCGCAGCAGTAACGTCCCCAGGGCAGCTCACCCTCCTTGTAGTTGGCATTCGTGGGATGCAGGAAGGCACCAAGCACTGAGTACGACAGAGTAAGCCGAGCCTTCGCCTGCTCTGCTCTCACATTCAGATCTTCTGCACTGACCACCACATCACGTGCCTTTCCCAGCATAGACTACACACTTGTTTCAGGTGCCCTAAATATCTTCCCTTCTACCTGAGTTAAAAAACAACCAAAAAACATCAGGCAGAAGAACCTGTGGAGGCTGTGACACACAGGTGTGGATTCTCAGCTGTCTAATAACATCATGGCACTTCGATGGAGCATTATGCTCAGTGAGGGAAAGTAGTTTGGGGACCTCTCCCCTACCTTATTTTCATGAAACTCATCAGCATGTAATGTCTTAGAGCCCTTTTTCGATCTGCCAAATTTGTTTCATCCTAGCAGTTTAAAAATAATATTGCAGGAGGGCAGCAGGGAGAAGGAGGAGCTAACGGCCAGTACCGTTACGCAGCCTGGGCCTTGAGGAAGCCTGACCAAAATGTATGCACAATTTATTACTGCTCAGCTATTCTAAGACATGCTGGGTGCCTTCCAGCACTGCTCTCCTGAGGACCTCGGCAGGGTGCCAGCAGTTTAGATAGGTGATTCAGAGGACACGAGGGCACAAACGATGCTTATTCCTCTCCTAGGCCCATAGCGGCAGCTACTTTGGAGAGCGAGTGCTCCCAGATAGACCTCCACCCCTTTCATAGAATCATAGAATCATAGAATGTGTTGGGTTGGAAGGGACCTCTAAAGGTCATCTAGTCCAACCCCCCTGCAGCAAGCAGGGACATCTCTAACTAGATCAGGTTGCTCAGAGCCGCATCAACCCTGGCCTTGAATGTCTCCAGGGCTGGGGCCTCCACCACCTCTCTGGGCAACCTGGGCCAGTGTCTCACCACCCTCAGTGTAAAGAACTTCTTCCTAATGTCTAACCTAAACCTGCCCTGCTCTAGTTTCAAACCATTGCCCCTCGTCCTGTCGCTACATGCCCTTGCAAACAGCCCCTCCCCAGCTTTCTTGTAGCCCCCTTCAGGTACTGGAAGGTTGCTATAAGGTCTCCCCGGAGCCTTCTCTTCTCCAGGCTGAACAACCCCAATTCTCTCAGCTTGTCTTCATCGGAGAGGTGCTCCAGCCCTTTGATCATCTTCATGGCCCTCCTCTGGACCCACTACAACAGGTCCATGTCCTTCTTGTGCTGAGGGCTCCAGACCACCCCAAAACATCAGCCACAGCTCCTTAGGGGAAGCTGATGAGAGGCATCAAATCAGGGCATCTCTCTGCTGCTGGCCACTTCTCCGGCTGCATCCATACTGTCCCGTCCCTTGCCCAGCCCAGTGATATGCCCACTTCTGGACTTTCTTGCTGATGCCCAGCAGAGCCAAACCAGAACTCTTTTCCCCCGGAAAGTTTTTCTCCCATCACCCTGTCACGCTGATTTCACTGCAATGTCTGGTCTCAAGCCTCTTTGCGCTTGCTCTGCCCAGGGCTGGATGAGAACTACACCGAGCCGGAGACAAGAGAGCACCTGCAGGAAGATGTGTGTGCGCAAAGGTGTATCACCTTACGCGTGTGTGTGAGTGCTGGGGTATGTATGCACACATTCGAGTCTGGAGCCAGACCTCTCCCCCACAAACTCCCGCTATAGGCTTGGGCCAAATCTCCCTCTTTTCTTCCCCACATAGAGGTGCGTTATGAGATCTGTGGGGATCAGGTAGACTACAGTCATTTCAAGCTGTAAACTCAACATCAGGGTTTCTTTTAATCCCAAACATCTTGATATCATCTGGAAATGCCATGAGCGGTTTATAATTAGGGTTTAGCATGCAGATTAATACCAGCAGCTCCAGGGTGAACAGACCATCAGAGTCTAATCAAAGCTTAAATGGGGCAGCAATTTAAAACTGAGATTTATTATTCCTCTGCATAATATTTTGAACGAGGGGCTGCGTTCACATCACACACAATCATTCCTGGAAGTGCTATCACATCTCCAGTCAGAGCGAGGTGGCTTGTTACTTGTTCATGGGGGTGATAAATACAAGGCTTCGGGAACTTATTTAGGAATATCGCAGCATTGACACTGTACAAGATTTAGAACCTGAGGCAGGAGAGCCCTTGCACACATGCACAACGCATGGGGCTCCAGCCCCACGTGGATGGTGGGGCAAGGCCATGCACCTACATTTTTTTTTTTTCTGGGTACCAGTTGTAATAAGGGAGGTGGCCCCAGGACACCAGGTAAAGGGTTCTCTGTTTGACATCTCCTCTGGCCACGTGTGGGTGGGGGAGAGGAAGGGTGGGAAGGTATGTGGTACCCAAGGGGGGAATAAAGCCACCTCACAGCAACAGAACCATCACGGCAACTGGCACCATGTCGCAGGCCTGGCGGCATGGTCAACTAAGGGTCAAGGAAGGAGTCCTGGGACAAACGCAGCCAGGGAAATCTCCTCCTCAATGATATTTCTGCAAAGTCGCTTCTGGATGGCCACTGGGAGTACCCCCAAGTTTCAGAGGTTTGATTTTCAGGGTAGGGCAGCTGGGCTGTCTGTGCAGCACCTGGGTTGGAGTTTTCACAAGCAGGGCCCCTACTTTTTCAAACCTGCCCTGCCCAGACCTTCCCCCACCCAGTTAGGGCTGGAGCCCTTCCCTTGCCTTGTCATTTATAAAACACGAGCGGAGGAAGCGGTTGGGCGAGTGGAAATTTGTTCATCAGTTTGTCTGTACAAGTCCCAATTTTTAGATTTCAAGACAGACTGAGCTTCAGCAGTTGCCACCTAGCTTTCAACAGAGACGACAAGCACGTTCACCAGCTGGCAGCGGCAAGAACTAGTTTCCTATTTTCTTTTTCTATAAGCTTTCCACCAAGTGGAAGAGGGGCTACAAGGAAGGGAGCATCTTCATCTCCAGCCTGGATGGTCTGTGGATCTGAACGAGAGTTCAGCTCTTCACTTCCCTGGCTTTCTCTTGCCAGGGATGCCCACGTGGCTATCAGCTCTGCCACTGGCCCCGGAGGCTGCCTCTGCGGGAGCTGCGTCTCAGCACTGCCCTGAGGTGATCCCAAGGATCAGCACCATGTCTCAAGTGGAAGGAGCGGATGACACGCATCAGGGCCTCTCAAGACAACGTAAGACGGGGGTTCGTAGATCCCACCACGAAACCGCAGCAGTATCAGCACAAAGATCTCCCTTGGCTTTGCTCCAGCGGCCCGGAGTCGCGTGAGCACAGGGTGACGGGGCACAGTCACGCAGGTGGATGGCGCTAGTCTTCATCCCACTAAGGCTGCTTCATCCTCTTCAAGGATTTCAGTGGTGGTACCTGCCTCAGCAACCAGGACTCTGCCTAGTAAGAAACCAGGCCATGGCCCTTTCAGGTTGCCCTCTCGCCTACCACGGCTACATGGGGGCAATGAGATGGCCATCAGGATCGCCCCCACCGGGCCAGCTAAACAGAGCTAGGCAAGCTAAATCAGGGCTAAACCACATGTTGCCAGGGGCTCAGACTTGAGCTGGCTCCAGAGCTGGCTGCACAAGGAGCCGTGGGTTTGGATAAGCCGGCCATTTAACTGGGGTTTTATTACCAGGCAGGGTAACAAAAGCACTCAGAGGTCACCCGGGAACTTTAATCAGCAGCGAGGGTCACTGGCTAGCTGGCCAGGCGGGAGGAGGGCAGGGCCCAGGGCACGCAAATAAATAAATAGATGTATTGAAACCACCTCCGTTCCTCCAAATGATCTCCTCTCTCCCTCCCCTGCACTACGCACATTATAAAGATCTCTGCTCTTTACAGACGTTCAAATGGCCCTAATTTCCCCAGCAGAAACTTCAAGATCTCCCACAATTTTAGCTGAGAAGTTTATCCACAAGGCTTGGTTGGGGTTTTTTTTTTAGCCCTTTTTTTTTTTTTTTTTTGAAAAAAAAAATCCCTCACTGCTGGAGATGAAAGTTCAGTCTGCTGGACTGCTCTTGGGCTGGATATCAGATATCCCTAACCCTGGAGAGAGAAAGCGTCCCACCAGCTTCTCTTCCCTGCAGGAAAGAAAAAAAAAAAAACAACCCTCCCATAATCAGAGTCTGGGCAGACAAATTGGCACCACTGTTTTCGTCTTTTCTCTCTCCACCCCCCATTCTGGAAGAGGACTAACCCTTTGGAACACAGTCACAACTCACAAATATTTGTGGGTATTATATTGCAAGAGGGAAAAAAAAATCCAAAGGAAGGTAACTGTTAAAAGCTTAGTCCCTCTCCCATGGAAAGCAACTTTATGCACGTCCATAAATCTCCTTTGTAAGTGGTCATTAAAATTGCGTCTTGTTTAATTTTTTTTTTTTTTAATCTCGTTTAAACACTTTTTCTCATCTTGCAAACGAATGATGTCATTGGCAGGCCCGGTAATGAACTGAAAAAAAGTCAACTTTCTAATGTTTTGGGGGCTCTATCCAAAAGCAAACATTTCAATACCAGCCTGCTAATCCAGCCAAATACTTAACCACCAACTTGTATTTAAGCGCCGTGTCCCATGGGGCATCTGTCACACTCATCTTCATGCACAAACGATGTGCTTAAAGCTAGGAGCGTGTTTAAACTGTTGCAGGATGAGAGTCCCTGGCCCTCGCTGCGCATTGCACGGGCAACACAACGCGATCGAGACCCTGCAGCAGCTGCCAGTGGGTGCCCTCACCCACTCGCTGATGGTCACTGGTCCTCCCTCTCCTTCTGCAATCTTGAGACTGATCTCCTCAGGGTTTCCTGCGTTGCTGCTTTCTTTCTAACAGTCAAGCCCACCTCTTCTTTTGGCCCACTGTTCAAAGGTCAAAGCTTTCTCCAGATGCCACAGAGCACGATCGTCACTAACCTGCCCAGCCCTTTCCTTCACAGATACAGAATCACAGAATCACAGAATGGTTCGGGTTGGAAGGGACCTTAAAGACCATCCAGTTCCAACCTCCTGCCCTGGGCAGGGACACCTCCCACCAGACCAGGCTGCTCAAAGCCCCGTCCAGCCTGGCCTTGAACACCTCCAGGGATGGGGCATCTACAACTTCCCTGGGCAACCTGTTCCAGTGCCTCACCACCCTCCCAGGAAAGAATTTTTTCCTAATATCCAATCTAAATCTCCCCTCTTTCAGTTTAAAACCGTTACCCCTCGTCCTATCACTACACTCTTTGATCAAGAGCCCCTCCCCATCCTTCCTGCAGGCCCCTTCAGGCACTGAAAGGGGCTCTAAGGTCTCCCCGGAGCCTTCTCTTCTCCAGGCTGAACACCCCCAAATCTCTCAGCCTGTCTATGGACCCTTGACACCCAAAACGCCATTTGGTTGAAAGGCTCCTTGCCGGGTACTTGTGTTGTTTGGTTTGGGTGTGTGGCTGGGGTTTTTAGGTTTGTTTTTATTTAGTGTTTTTTTTTTTTTTTTTTTGCGCCGTTTTAATGAAGTGGAAGCAAAACCAAATAGTAGGCTGCGCAAAAGGGGAAAAATAAATGCAAAACTTGAAAATGAATAATTGGCGTGGTTTTAATTAAAAAGCGGTTAACTGTTTCAGGGTGAAGAGCATGGGTTTGGGTTGACACCGTCTGAACCCTGGAAAGAGCACGTTAAGCCGTTCACCATGCTGCGGGTTAAGAAAATGGGAAATAAATACATCCCAGCCACTTGGAAAACTAAACCATCTTTAGGGCTCAGTTGTAAACTTTCTTCAGCAATTTATTAGAGTTCTAGAAAACACTTGTTGAGTAGCCTTCGCCTGTAATAAATATCACTCCTTGTTTGTTTGTTTTTGTAATGGGAACAAAACCACATCTTTTTCTTTCTAAAGTGGATAATTCAATTACATGGCAAGAAACACATTCATTGTCCAGAATACCCAGAGAAGATTGCCACGAAACTTGCAGTTCAGTGGAGAGTGGAGGGGAACGGAGCCAGCTGATACCCAGAACCAGTTTCAGGGAAGATTTTCTTGTCGGCACGTCCGCTGATGCTGGAGATGACGGAAGCACTGGGATCGTCATTACAAACAGGAGGCGGAGATGGGCGCCTCTGTATAAGGCACTTCGTACCCCAAAGGACGTGGAGGACCCCAAAGGAGGGGCAAGGCAGATGTGAACGAAAGGGAACGAGGGACAGCGAAGGGAAGGGACTCGTCTGGGCCACGCAGCAGGTCCAAGGTGGCAGGGGGAGCTGAGCCCCAGCCCTCCGTTCTCATCCTGCTGTGTGCGCTCATGGATTTGTCGTGATTCCCTCCAGAAAACGCAAACCCCAGGTTTCTGCCTCCACTGCCAGCAAGGAGTCTGTCGCGTCCGTGTGTCAGCCCTGCTCCAGGAGCCCCGCTCAACTGCTTGCCGGCACGTTCTGCGTGCCTGGTAGGGGCCTCTTTCGGACCCGTTCCAGTAAAACGGGTGTTGTTTGCAGACAGAAAACCACCTCTGTCCTGCATCTCACATCCGATCCCGTGCTCTCTCTCAAACCAGTCTGAAAATATCAATGTTTTCTTCAAGAGGCTAAAATGCTTCAGCATTTCTTGCTTTAGGGGCTGTCACCCCTTCTGTGGGGACTTGTCCTGGCCTCAGTGGTAGGAGGCAGATCGTGGCAATGATCACACGGAAGTCTGGAGGTGACACCCTGTGAGAACGGGGAGTGCTTGTGAGCATCCGTCCCCTTCTGTGCCTCCGTTTTTGGGAGCCCGCCTTGCGGAAAGAGAAACAGGAATCCATCCTTTAAAATCAGTTCTTGGCGGGTTTGGTTCGCTCACCCTCTGCAGGCAGCCTGGCCCTGGGTTTAACACTAGAAAAGTCTCTGAGCTGAACTAGCTGAAGGGGGTTACTATCCAGATAAGCAATTACCCAGTGCGCTTTCCCAGGGACAGCCCAGCAATTATGGTCAGCAATAAAGAAATCTGACGGTTGTCAAAACACAGACCCTCATTCCTCCAAGCTCTTCTTGAGGGGCACAATTAGCATGCTGATGTGATTAAAGCCACGTTCGGGTCTGGGATAGGAGAGCCAAAATGCACCCAGATAACTTGTCCGAAGCCAGCCGCTCGAAACTGAGGCGTTGGTTACCTGATTTGTAGCCAATCAAGTAGAAATCAACCATTCCTGTCCGCACAGCTACATCATGCCGTTAAACAGCCAAACCCTCTTCTCTTACATGTCTTTGAGGGAGATGAAATCCATATGGCCCAGAGAGTGAGTGCAGGCTAGGGATGGAAGGAAGGACAGAAACAGCATTTCTTCAGGACAGAAGACAATGGAAACGTTTCCACTGATTCCAATAGGTTCTGAATCAGCGGCTGCAACCAATTTTCCTCCTAAATGGACTTCCATATGTCTAAAAAAGTCTCGCAAGTGCTGGAATTTGTTACAGAACAAACCTGTACTTTATTACTCTGCTCCCCGACTCCGAGTGTTTCTCCCTTTAAATTCCTTGGTCAGCCATTTCTGGGCTTCAGGATTCGCTTTCGAGAAATGCATTCACTTCTAAAGCAAACATTTTCCATGAAAGAGGGAAAAGTCTCCCCCCTCCGCTCCCAGACTTCACTTCGCTTTGCTGGGAACTTGTGTCTTTGGCTTCATCGGAAAAATAAGTGGCTCTACGTGCAGAGGAAAGCACGGGGAGGAAATCAAGTTCACCAGATCTGAAACCTTCTCTATTTTACAGATAGCCTCTGAAATGCATATATTTTGGCAAAAGCCTAGCAAAGCTGATTTTTAACAGCAATTTTCCATTTTCCACTTCTCTAAAAACAGAAGAGATTTTATTCTGCCCTCTTTGTGACAGGCATCTTTAAACTAAAGGTTTTTCTGTTTCCTTCTTTCATTAAAATGAAACAAAAATTGGCAGAAGTGGGCTTTTGCACTTTCATCAAAAACTGGTTTGTAAGGAAAAAGAGTCACTTTCCTGCCCGTGATAACCGTGCTTTGTACTACATTTAAAGGGGTTTAGGAACCTATGTACCATTTTCAATAGCCTTTTAGGCACTACAAGGGACATTTGCATGACCAGCTTCATATCTATATTCCAGTACTATCAGTAAAGGTTAAGCAGTTAAATACCTTTTATCTTGTCCTGAGGTGTCAATGAAGGCCAGGCTTTCTACAATGTCTTGACAATACAGCTTAAGTTTGATTAAGTTCCTAAAACCTAGTAGAGTTTTTAGAACCTACTGCTAATGCTACACTGAAATGGCCATAAACATCATAGTTTTCAAATTCATCTATCTGAGCAAAAATATTTTGTCTTTCCTTGCAAGAATGAAAACACAGGAAGAAAGTTTCAAAGCAACTCCCCCAAGGAACATCCCCAAGGCCCCATTTAATTCACAATTTTAAGAAGTTTCTAAGCTCCCAAAGTATTTTTTAGTTGATGTTAACTTCAGTTTAAGGGTGTTGTTTCAAAACGAAATCTCAAAACATTTCATTAGAAAACAAAGCCAAAACGCTTGGATTTCTTTTTCTTCCTTTGCCAAAACAGTTCGTCAAGCTGTTGTGAATTCACAAACATTTTCAGCCAACCTAAAGCACAATCTTTGGCAAATAATTTGCCTAAAAAAAGAAGTAATTGTCCCGTTCTAAGAATAAGGATAAAATCCATCCATGATTTTAAGTGCTCAGACTGAACAATGATGGAGTATTTGCCCTGACGATAGAAAAAGAGAAATAAATTTTGCTTATTACTTTACATATATATTTATACATATCTGAAATTTATATACACGCACATACACACACGGCCCTTTCCGCCCAACATGAATGTTTTCAACACAGAAAAAGTAAAGAGAAGAGATTTAGTGCTGATTAGAACAAAAGTCGCACTGTACCTTACAGATTTCAGCATGTCTCATTAAAACCAGGCTTGAAATATACATATCCTTTAATAAATAAAGCTTAAGGTACATAAACACTGCAGCGGATATAAATTATTTTAACCAAAGTATGTAGGAAAAAAAAAATTACTGGAACACCATGATCCAGGGAATTTTACAGTAAATTGGACTTCATCAGCGGTTTTGCATTTTTATTTGATTTTGGAGTTCCTCCACTAAAGCTGTAAGTTTTGTAGAGTTTATTTCACACCTTGTAATTTAAAACGTTACACTCCATCGAAATTCCTCTCAAAAAAAGGGACCTGAGTAATTAATGTCTTTGGGCTCAACGTTCATTATATCCCACTAGTGTGAAAATTCATAAAAATAAGACATGGGATTAGGAGCTTAACAGCCTCACACATTTGCAGAGCTGCTGCATTGGCAAATATTTCTCTGCCCTTTCGGAGCGGGAGCGCTCTCCTGGCTGGTCTCATTTGTTTCGTTGGATCATCCGAGTCTTTAGGAAGTGCCTGAAACGCAACCTCGCGCCTCGTGCTCGTATTTTCTCGTGGAGGCAGAAAAATAAAAGGGGGTCGGGCCATTTCTTCCCATGCTCTTCTATCTTCTTCGTTTGGTGGCAGGATGTGCTTTAACTCCTCGTGGAGACAATGGGAATTTTGGCCACTTGCAGCAAGGGGACTCCAGATGCCCTTGGAAAGGAAGCAGGACCTAGGTTTTGATTACTGAGAGCTGAATCGCTTCCTTTATGAAAACACCCTGGGTTCTCCTCCCTGGTTCCATGGAGGTGGAACGGCTCCGGGTTGAATCACAGACTCTGCTTTGCGCTGGGCGGAATCATAGATACAGCGGGTGAATTTGTGCAGTGAACAGTAACTTTGACTAGAGTTTAATTTCGGAGGGACATAAACCATTCACAAAGTCGGGCTGAATTTGACAAGCACCTTTTGCCAAAAAAACAAACAAAACCAACAAGCCTAATACAGGAGGCTCTTTTTCAAACTTCAAAACATTTCATTCCAAAGTGTTTTCAAAGCAAAGATGTTGACTTCATGTAGGTGTTTCTGAAATGAGCCTTTTGGAGGTTTTATTGAAAAACCTGACTTTAGAAAAAAAAGAAATTAAACTGTAAAATGGAACATTGTGTTTCAAATCAAACACCGTGTCCTAGGTTGACTTAATATTTCTGGTTTATTTTATCTTTTTTTCCCCCTTTTTTTAAGACTCTCTTGGTTCAAAACAAACAGAATTGCTTCATTCCTTGGTCCCCTCCCCCAGGTATCTGAATTTGACCATGGTACAAAGCATCCTTTATTCACCCAGGTTGCAATCATTCACCCCAGGACATGGCCAGCCAGCAACCCTTAAGGAGTAGATCAGCACAGCTCTCCCTGAAGCCCTGGCTACTCCATTTCCTTCTAAACCAGGCAATTCCTATTGTGCTGAAGTCCCTTCCAGATCTGAGTCGCTCATCAAGGCTCCCTCGATAGCTGCCAGTGAGAAATTCCAGCCCAAGATCCTTAGGACAAGCCACATTCTGAGGATACCACTTGATTTCAGAGGGACCCAAGCTGTTCAGTTTGGACTCGGAGATACCTTGAGTGAGGGGATGTGAAGTCCACAACAGATCTACTCCTGGGCAGAAAGTATCACTGGAAATTGCTGTTTTCATTACTGCACGTGGCTGTGGAAAGGAAAACTTCTGTCCAAGATAGATCAGCTACTGCATCTGCCCTGGAAATTAATTTGTCAGCAGCAGCTGGGAAAAGTGCATCAGCATTCAAGTACTTTGCTGCCTTCTGATGTTTAAGGTCACATTCGCGTTACCTTTCTGCCAAGCGCTTTTTGGCTACAGGACGATGCACGGTCACCAACCCAAGGAAGGGCTTTTCAGGAAGTTCTCCAAAGAGGAGCACGCCAGACAAAAAGGCCCATTTTATTTTACTCTGCACATTTTTAATCAATACGATTAATATAAACTCTTTTAGCATCCTAAATGAGGTTTACACATTTTACCCCATGAACAGCGCTTTAACTGAATGCAGTTAGCACGTGCACTTGTTTAAAAAAATAAAAATTACACATCTTCTTTGACCTTAATGAAAGAAGCTTCTACCTCCAAGCTTGACCTAGAGGCTGTGTCGCATCCTCCCTTTGCTCTCCAGCCCTCGGGAGCTGTTTTGCGCTCAGAGCAAGCCACCTTTGCAGCAAAAGGATGAGTGGATTCTAAGGAAACATCAGGGCTCCTCAACTGGGAGATCTCTCAGCAAAGTTATTCTTTAGTTCAATCAAAAAAAATCTGTCATCACGTACTCTGGCTGGTGAAGAGGTGATAAAATCATTCAGCTTTGGGACACGGAGCGGTTCTCTCAAATTTAAATCAGATGGAAAGAACGACAACTTGTTTTCAAAAGTAGTTAGGCTCTCAGCAAGGATTATGACATCATTTTCTTGTAGTTGCAAATTGAGTGTGTTTCAGAGTTCAAATATAGCAGTAAACAACGGCCATACTTTTCTTATGAACTTATCTTGTATCATAGCTCTGTCCCCTTATGAGGACAACAGCCACGCAACCTGGTGCTGTTGTCCATGGGAGCATGCAGCGACCCAGTGCTTCGCTTGCTCTGAGGCTACCTACACGAGTTGACGCACAAGCATGAAGATGAGTCACAGATGGCTCGATTAGTGTTGGAAACTCAATGCAGATCTGAGCAAGTTTTGGATGCTTCCCACCATGCATACTTCACTCCCTGTCTCACTGCAGAGCCTGCCGTGCAAATGCTTTAAAGGGTAACGCAGAGAAAGGGCTGTGTTTTGGGAAGAGGAAAAACCATTCTCCTCAAACACAGTTAATGGGGCAGGAAGACCCAGGTGTAAACTGCAGCAGTGGAGTTTCCAGCTAGACCTTGGGGTAAACTTCTACTGCTGAGAGACAGATAATCCATCACTGCAGGGTGCAGAAACTATCGGACAATTACCTTTCAGGACAGAGAGGGTGGACTTGGTTGCAGCTATGAGTTAGAGGACATCTTGAGATCCTTTCCAGTTCTGTCATTCCAGAACAGGAGGTCACTCTACCTGCATCTTAGTCTTGCTTGGAAGGTGTACCCTGAAAAAACATAGTCTACAGGCCAAGTCCACACACAGCAGCTACTGAAGTAGCAATCTAAGAAATAACACTGATATAACCTTTCAGCAGCAGAAGAGCTCACATTTCTTCAGGGAAACATCCCCAGGAGCGTCACACATACCTGCACAGTTAAGCAGTACTGAGACAGCAAGTTGTGTTTGAGGGTACCCAGGACTGGCTTAAAACTGCTTTGAGCCCATGCAGCAAAATACTGATGCAGTTTATACCACTCTGCTTAGTCAAATTTATCCTCTCAATTGTTAGGGGGTAACTTCAGTCCAACAGAATTCATGCCAGATGGGGTATCATGTGTCTTCCTGCAGTCAATGTAAAACATGAAGCCAATATAAACACTATATAGCATGTTCTCGCTAATTCAACACAAAGCAACAGCGTGCACACACCTGATCTGGATCATATTTGTCCTGCCAGGTGATTTTGCAATACACAGAGTGTTAATGACGTGGAATCCTAGCCCCATCTATTGCCCTGACAAGCCCCCATCTAGTGTTTCCTGCTTAAAAAAACCCTCACATCAGTTCAAGCTCACGTGCAGCATTCAGAGACACTAATACCGTCCTGAGAAGTTATTCAGGATGAGTTTTCCCACTCTCAAGCAATCAGGCCTACAAACGGAGCCCGTAGGGAAAGGGATTTATGCCTCCTAGTAGAGATGCAAGAAAGAACATTGATATTCAGACCACTCAGCAGCAGAGTCCCAGCCATTAGTCCTGTAGGAGAGACAGGAGACATCAGCGGTGTACGAGACAAGCAGCCCTTGACCTGCTCTTGGCAGAACAGCCCACTCATAGCCAACTGTCCAGGCTAGTTGAGCTGTAATTTGAGGCAGGTCCTCACTAACCGGAGGCTCTACATCATGTAGCAGCCAAATCCAGCATGCCTTCTGCGCTCAAGGCTAGGCCCTAGCAGGGCTTTCTCCCACCTTTGGCTACAGACATCACACATGCCCTTCCATGTCCCATTCAGCTCCACTGACCACCTTGCGGCGATTTCCTCAGCTAAGGCTCAACATGCGGAGGTACCAAGGCACCCTTGTCCTTCAAGGATAGGCTCTTGTGCTCTCTGAGAGCACCTTCCACTTCAACTGGGGTGAAGGCCAACTCCTGGTACCCCCATTGCCACAGGCAAACCTGCTGAAAGCTTGTAAGCCATCTAGGACCTCCACTTCGGAATGGACACCACAGCTTACCTGAAACACCCCAACAGGCCTGGCATGCAAATGAAGCCAGGGCCATTTTCCCTCCCTCTCCAACCCCTATCTCCAACCCTACAGGAAAATTGTCCCTGGCCTTCACGCACCTCTCTACTGTGCCCTGAGTCTTCAGAGCGCAAAGCTTTAGGCTTAACACTAGAGATTGTCATCATGCCTCTTGGCCTTGAGACCAAGGAAAGGTCGAGAGATGCCACAGCCCCATCTCCTAAAGGCAGCGCAATTATTAGGGGAGGGCTTGACTAAGCTTGACTAAGTTTATACAGCAGGAAAGTGGCACTGGCGTGCTAACCCCACCTCACACAGTTGTAAATGGGCTTGCACAAAAAACCACCGAGAGGCCTCTTGTTTCAGAGTTAGCTGGTCATTTCTACCACAGAAACTCCTGCGTCAGCACCTGCAAGTATTTAAAATTCTCAGGATTTCTTGTATTTGTTGTACCTGCCTTCTGGTTTTTTGAGCCTTTATGTTAGATGGTGCTGAGCTTTCAAGCTTTTCTCCACAGGGACGAGGCCACCAGGTGACCCACAGCGTGGACAGCCAGCCAAAACTCTGTGGAGATGGGGTGTGAGCAGATGGGGCGTGGGGAGAAAGCCCTAGAAGGAAGAGGGAAGAACTGGCTGCGAGAGGTTTAAAACGACCCTGAGAAAATCTCTAAATTGAGAGTTTGGTAACACTGAAGGGATGGAGAGGAAGGAAGATTTTAGAGAAGAGGAGGAGGAGGACTTTGCAGCCTTAATTTATGCTAATGATAGCAAGGCTATCATCTAAACAGATGATAGCAAGGCTACGATCTAAACAGATCACCTACCCGCTCTGAGCGCGGAGTGACCGTGGAGGCGATACACGAGCAGACGTGCTGGAGGATTTTGTGGCAGGTTTCCACCTGGGCTTTGCCAATGCCTGTCTCAGCACTGATTATCAGAAGCAACCCCACTATCCAGGAAACAAGGAGGCACAAATTTAGCAGAGGAGCCTGGGGAGGTGTTGTCAGTGCATGTCTTTTAAGGACATAGCCCTGAGAGGACGTTTAGCATCTTTTCTTTCTCATAACTACAATAGCTGGGAAAAGCAAACAGACGAAACCCAAAGAAACGTCAGCTGTTCTTCAGGTCCAAAGCAGAAGCAGGAATCTTCAAGGCCACGCAGGACTGGGAAACAAAAGCTCTGAGTTGAGTTAGTCATGTACCAGTCGGTCCTGTAAGAAAAGCCAAGTTCCTACCTTGCGCGGATTCCCTGTGCTCTGGCGTGCAGCTGAGGCCCTGCCGTCCACGGGGTGGATGTTTTAGTGCCTGGCTCTTTTTAACTGGCACATGTTAAGAGCTTTGAATTAACAGGTGCATAAAAACTGTCAAAAAACACTTAGCTCTCAAGACAGTCTGTCGGTTGTATTAAAAATATGGTTTTATGTAACCACATTCTCTCAACACTTGCTGGGTATTACGGCATGGGAAAGTTACTCGCCCCTTCCAAATGAAAGCAGCGATGTTTAAACTCTCCCGCAGAAAAGGAAAAAAAGAAAGAAATTGAGAAAGGCTACAGTTCCTCTGATCTTGCCAGGGAATTGCTCCTGTTTTCCACACTAAAGGTAGATTTCTTCCAGCAAAACAGGACCGGCCTAAAGCTCCAGACTAGAGGCAAGCACCCCAGCAGGTCAAAAGGCCAGTGTCTTGCAGCCTTACTGAGCTGAAAATAAAGGATTTTTGACAACTGAATGGGAAGATGTCTCACTTTCTGATTGAGGAGGTGGTATTTGCTGTAAGCATGGTCCGTGATTAAAAAAAACCCCAGAGTTTAACAGAGGTTTAGAGCTAGAAAAAAAAGCTATTTGTGCCCATGTTTCAGAAGAGGTTTAGAAACGGTTTTAGTTCTCCTCTCCCCTCAGTCATGAGTCCCAAACATCTGGGATGCCAGAAACAAAAGCATCAGGTTTCCAGAGTGGAGAGAGTTGTAAGACACAGGTCCAGGAGAATTTTTAAAACTCTCGAAAGCATTTCTGAAATCAGTTCCCTTTTAAATATGTGGCAAATACATTAAAGTGGGCTTTGGATTAAAGTTTTACTGCCTCTTGATAAAAGCCATTCACACCTTTGATGTGTTTGTGGATGGCAGCCATCCCAAATGCCTTCCCCAGGCCTCACGCCCATCAGGAAGTCTCCTTCTGGCTCTCTCCAGGAATGCCCAGATGGGTTATCATCTGTCACCTCTCCAGAGGTGACCAACTCAAAGCAGCCACCTCTGGGGTCGCAGACACAGTAGGTGAAAGCAAAGATTTCCGAGTGCAAGCGTTTAGGGTTTAATGGTGAACGTGGATAACCCCAAAGCCTGTGAGAAGTGGGAAGAACAGCAGGGACCTGGGCTTCTGAAACTGGCTGTGAGTTTAATCCTACTGAGGATTAATTCTATGAATTAAAGCACTTCCAGTACCACCCTGCGCACACCCACCTTCTGCTCAGCCATCAGGAGCCCTGGTTGGTTGCCCAGCCTGGAGGCCAGACGGGGGCAGGAAGTTTCTCGGCAGCTGCTGGAAGGAGGAAGGGAAACTTGTTGAAGGACAGAAGGTGAAAACTTATTGGTGGCTTGGGAGGGTTTGAGTAATGAAAGACTCCAGTGTTGCAGGCAGCTAGGGCAGAGGAGATGGACTAGGACTTGAAAAGCCAGTCATGATTCCCCTCTATGTAAAGCAGACATAGCTTTGGTGAGACGCTGGCACAGGTTGCCCAGAGAGGTGGTGGAGGCCCCATCCCTGGAGACATTCAAGGCCAGGCTTGATGAGGCTCTGAGCAACCTGATCTAGTTAACGGCATCCCTGCTTACTGCAGGGGGGTTGGACTAGCTGACCTTTAAAGGTCCCTTCCAACCCAACACATTCTATGATTCTATGATTCTTTGTGGATGTCAAGGCCAGAAGAGATCATCACGAGTGCCCAAGTGCAACTGCTAGGCCGAGGAAAGTATTTTGTGATAGCTTCTCGGGTTCTGCCAGGGAGAGCATCACCCGAAGAGACTCACAGAGGCATTGCCACTGACAATACCAGATATGCTGAACAAGTCGAGCAGCGGGAGCCTGCCTGCTTCGCAGTGCTCGTTTCCTGCAGAACTGGTTAATGTCAGTGAGACTGATGAACACTCCGCAGCAGCTAGGGGATGCAGTGGGATGTCAGGGAGAAAAGTCCATCACTAAATATTTTGATTTGAGGAACTCAGAAAAGAAAACAATTGGTATTTTAGCAGACAGCGAAGAAAAAGATCTGGAAGCAAGAAGAAAATCCTGCAGAGAACCAGGCATGACTTTTTAAAACAGCTGCAAGATGTTCTTCTTGGAGGATCAGAGAAGCATGTTAGAAAAATGCTGGAATAGACCTGGTTCTTTATGAGCACATCCTCATGCCAAATAATATCATCCTCTTTGCCATGAAGCTAACCACCAAAACGTGGGACCAGCTGCAGCTCACATGATAGCGAAGCCAGAGACACAACCTCTAGGACACCATGAGCAGCAGAGACAATGAAATACGCACAATCAGCAACAAGAGTCATCACCTAAACAGCTACAGAACTACTCAAAACATGATGCAGAGTTTTGGGTGATGTTCAGAAACCTAATTCAGCTCCAAATTGGGAAACTGTGAAGAAGATGATGTCTGAGTTGGATTAACGCTTCCTTGGGACAGAGGATCTGTCTACACTGGACTGGGAAAAGTGACTCGGGCCTGCGAACACACAGCTGTTCCACTCTACCTAGCTCATGTTGCAATGGTGGTGAGTCTACTCAGCTCAGATTTCAGCACACACTCACAGCGTGGGTCTCCAGTGAGTTTGTAGAGTTTGTTGCCCAAACTAACAATCTGAGGGAGAGCCAATTCGTGACTCTTCATCCATACCATATGCAGTCAACAAACTCTTCCAGTGGTGTACCCTTGCTGGGCTGTGGTAATGCAAAGGGTTAGCCTTCCACATGGAGAAAGGAAGGAGGCAAGATAACACGGCTTGCTGAGACACCATTTGCAGGATACCTAGCTCCACCCTTTGGTGAAGGAGTCACCCCAACTGTTGTTGCTGTTACCTGCTGCCCAGGAATGACTCCCAGGGCTCTCCATCCCTTCAGCTCTCCTGGGGACACCGTGGTTCAAAGCCATGTGGAGGCAATGGTCAAGAAGGTCAGCTGCCCTCTAGCTCCACAGTAGGTAGCTGAAGGACTTCTATTTCTGTTGCTGCTGGACCTTATGACTGCAGTGCAGCCAGGGCATCCCTTGATACCAATTGCTAGCAAGACCCCTTATGACATTGCTAAGCTTGAAGTTCATGGAGTGACTCTGTCCTTTGTTCTATTACCTCCTTTACTGGCTCTTTGAAGGAGGAAGCTGTGTTTGTGAAATAACTCAATGGGGTCTCCTTCAGGACATTTAGGTACCAGCGCAGAAGCAAGATGAGGTCAGCAATTACGCATTTGGAGCTGCTCCCGATGCGTGTCACTGAGACCTCGACTGCTTGCTGTTCCGTTATAAACCCATCGCAGTACTTAGGAGCTCCCAAGCCACAGTAAGTTCAGAGTAATGCCTTCTCAACGAACATGCAGACTGAGATCTTGAGCTCAATTTGGTCCTGCATCATCAGGGAGCACCCGCAAACCGGAACAAAGACCTGTTACTGCTTACTGCCAGGAAAAGAAACGTCAGAGACATTTGAAGGGTCAGATTCAGCACTGATAACAAGAACATAAGAGGATCACACCAGATGATCACATGTTCAGATACATCACGAGCACTGCCAACTGCTTCAGAGAAAAGCAAGAAACCCTGCATAGAGAAAGTTAGAGAGGCCCACCATTCAGGGACTTATTTATGACCCATGTTTCACTTTTATTACCCATCGAGCAATTAAGGTTGGTTTGGGTGTTTTTGTCTTACTCAGCTCCAACCCTCAAAACCAGAATCAGGGAGGGCCACGGCTTCAGCCTGTGCATGGTCTGGGTGAACAGTGATTCTGTTCCTTCCTTCAGCCATCTTTCCACATCTTCCCCCATTCTTCAAGAGGCAAGAGACTGAAGAGGTGTCCCTAGCACTGCAGCTTTCACATGGGATGATTTATATCCACTCCAATGGCACAAAATGGGTTATTCCAGCTCTTGGGGTTTCATTCTTTGCTGTGAGGAACCTCCAAGCTTTTCTCTTCCCACCTGCTCTGATGGATCCCAGCACTCCACCAGAGGACTGGGCTGAACTGGGCTTGCAGGGCCATCTGTCCCATCTCAACTATCCAGTAGTCTCCGGAAAACAGCACAGCCCTTACATGGTGTAGCCCTGGAAAAGGGAGTCATGGGCTGGCCACCCAGCTTTAGAAGACAAACGCAGTGCCTGGCCCCCGCACACGCTTTCCAGTCTGACATCACATCGATGGCGTCCCTGCTGCCGCTAGACCTTCTGCGCTCATGCCACCACCCACCACTGCCCGTTCAGTAGGACACTGTCCCCGTCCTCTGAAGGATGGTGTGGCACCGGGTGCGGAGACTGCCAGGTCTCTGCCACGCTTGAGGGCCGCTTTACTCACTGCGTAAGGGCAACTTCTCCCAGTTCTCACCTCTCACACGCACGTACCAGGTGTGAAAACCAGTTCAAACATTAAAACCCACTGCTCTGCTCTAGCAGCATGGAAAAACAAAATCACTGGCTGATCAGCCAAACAAGCAGGTGGGAGTGGTATGGACAGAGGCAGGAGAGACAAGGTACTAAACCTGCCCAGTGCTCCCAAGCGCCTCGTTATACTGATTTATGTTTAGCTAATTGAGAAAATGACTCTAACTACACAATCCAGGCCCTAATTCAGAAAGGCCGGAGCTTTTTAGTGTCTCTACCTGTGTCTTAAAAGGCATGATTTAAACCCTGTAACTAACAGGCTGCCAAAGGCAAGGATTTGAAGGATCTGATGTCCTATCATGCCGAGGGGGTGAGGCTTGGCTAACTTCTCTCGTTACTTGGTCTTTCCCCACTGACGTACGAGTTTGCTGCTGGGACATAAATCAGGGGAAATGATGAAGGAAACCAGTCTCGTGCCCCATCAAAGGAGCCAACACTCGGTTTAATAGGACCATGCAGACAAGCCTAAATAGGGCACTTAACAAGCATGTGGTTTCTATTATACCAGCCCACATCTCCACACCCTGTTTGCATTGCCACTGGCAAAACCCTTTGTCCCTTGCACACCACACCTGCTTATATCCACAGAATTAGAAAAGGAACCATGATATAATACCAAAATGTTGAACGTATGATTTCTGGGTTGGATCAGGCCTGCAGAAGAGTTGTATCTAGCTCTCAGCAACATACACAGCTATGGCATGCACAAGAGCGGAGCACAGCGACCCACAGAATCACCTGAAAGTACCAAACTCAGTCCAGGACCAACAGCTGCTCAAAGAACCTATATGACGGGCATCTGGTAAAGTACCAGGCCTCAGGTTGGGACAATTCATATCACAGGGGTTTTTGATTCAAGTCTGAACATTGAGAAAAGGGTGTTAGGAACAGAAAATCTACAGGTCCTACTGTCTTAAGCAGAAAATGCAGAATGGAGTGAATTCCAGTGTGGGAGGCAACTCGATAGTGCTCTGCCCCTTTCTTTGGCTCCAGAACTTCCCCCAAATAGGGTAACTTTTCCATACGCAAACCTTTCTGGCATGTTCTTAATAAAGCTGGTCAGGAAACACAGTACCCCCAACCACTAGGCCAGTCACTGCTTTTCACTCTTACTAGTTTTTTCCTCATTCTGTTTAGATGGGATACAGGCTCAAAGGGCAGACTCCACTGCATCGCAGAAACATTAGGAAGAAGAATGGCTGATGGAGAACCTGAGTCTCTCCCCAGACAGCTACCCTAAGCTGAAGCCTCTTGAGAGCCCAACTTCAGCTGGCGGGACATACAATCGGATTGGGGGTTGTCCAAGTGTTTTACACCACGCACTAGACATCCATGGGAACCCCAGGCTGAGCCATGACCATCTGTGCTCATTTAAACATTTCTTGACAGAGGAGGGAGTGTTAATCCCGACATCCTGGCCAAACTGCAACATGGGCAATTATATTGTGCTTTGTAACATTCTTCGCAGTGGCATCCATCGGTGTTTTCCACTTCTTTTCGTAATGGTAGTGTGGTGGCCCAACACAGAAATGGCTACATTGCCACAGGGGAACGCAACCCCCGTGATGAGCCCTGCAGTGACTGTCAGATACCACGCACGGTTCGATTTTGCCTGCCATGGGTGTTCAACCCCAGCACGCTTCACATTCAGATTTCTACCTCTACTTGCAAGAGGCCCTCACTTAAAAACCTGCTCATCCATTCCTGATCTACGCTGAACTTTTCATTTTTTCATTTTTGTGAAGAGATACAGCAGGCTACCTGAGCGGACAACACACCTGCCTTCAAGGCGCTCCAGTGACAGCAGAGCCAAACGTTGTATGACGCATCAGCTACTACAAAGGTAGAAACGGCTTTTGCTTGAAGAGCCTCAATTCCAACTGTTTTCTTTCCTTCAAGAAAAAACAAGGAAAAAAAACCCAACCCTTTTCTTGCACCAAAATCATCTCCTGGCATTTCTGACCAGCACACATGTTGTTACAATTATGACTGGACTGCTTGGCTCCGGCATAGGGGGAATGTTAAACCGGCACACTGGCACCCATCAAAACATTTGCGAACTTCCAAAGTGGAACTGACACCATGGTAGTGGTTTATATCACACGTCAGAGAAAGGCTTCATAACTCAGATCAAACAATTTAACTCTTGAGCTGCCTGCCTACAGAGAGCGACCAAACCCTAGGCTGCCTATTGTTATTTCATATGGCTGTTTCATGTGGCTTCCAGCCAGTTCACTTCATTTTGCGAGCTCCGAAGTTAAAGACAGATAGAACCGGCCAGAACTTCGATGGGGGACTTGTAAGAGAACAGAAACTGCTGATCCTCACAATAGCATCTTCCCCATCAGGCAGAAACAGCACCGGCACCATCAGGATGGCACACGAGAATTTTTCAGCTTTTAAGTGATTTTGTTGGATATAAACTTATTCCCTGCTAGGGAACTCATATTCTTAAGTAGTTGTCCAAAAAGATCTTTGGACTTCTATTTTTTTCCCCTTTTTTGGCTTGAGGAGTTCAAAGAATAATCTTATCCGTAACAACAAGGTGCAATCAGTAGGACAGTTTCAACCACACTTTAGCCTGCTAGAGAACCACAAATTATATGCAAAATGGTATGCATGTGCTTCCTGTAAATACCATCACAATTTAACTCTTCTGTCAGATGCTCTTCTGTATGTCCCCTGATGAGCTGAATACAACTGTAATGAGGAACAGACCTATCCACTAGGACTTAAGATTCTCTTGAGGAGCAACTGGGGACAGCTGCAGAGGATGGAAACAAGAATGGTACGATTAAATTATTATTGCACTTACTGGTATCCAGTTTTCAAAACCATAATCAGGTTGCTACAAGCTGTTCTGCAACTGCAGGCAGAGCAAAGGGAGTCAGTCACAATTTTCTCACAATACAATCACATCTTCAGCTTTCAGGCCAGGTCTTCCAGCAAAATAACAGGGAATGCAGCGTATCAGCAACAACAGAGCAATGCTTTATACATATCTCAAACGTTACTTTGGAGTTTTCTAACTTCAATCAGCCCTGATTATGAGTGGCTTCACTCGGAAAGAGATTTATCCCTCTTTCTCCCGTGTATGGGAGGCATCAGTAGAGATTTTCCACTGCTGCCTTGGGCCACGGTTAGTTGAAAAGATTCCTGCCAAGCCGTATCCTGCCATGTCTCTGCTTCATAAGCTTTCGTATTTTGGAACAGTCTTTTTCAAGGTTTTACTTTCACACAGCAGAAATTTGCCAAAGGATATATCTGATATTGTCATTTATCACCTCCTGTGGAAAAAGTCTTGGATACGTATATTAGTATCAGCTATCATAACTGAAAGTAAACACGCTGCGTAGAAGATGCACTGATTTATTAACACAATCAAAATGAAATGTAGTGACATGTTTTTCCACTATTAGAGCCATAGAGACCATCAGCATCCCATTATATACTTGATGGCGTCATTCAGTAACTCATTCATAAACTCTGACCGATGGGTTCAGGTCAGGTATTACAGAAACCATTTCCACACTGAAAGCAGCCTTCCTCTGTTACAAAGTGGATAGCTATGAACGCTGTCCCCGCGGTTTGCAGCTGCATCGTTCTATGGGAGGTTTTCCTACGTCCTCTGTTTTAATTCCCGAGACTTTCTCCACCTGGAATAGCTTTTTAAAGCCTTTCAACAGCAACAGAGCAACACAGCTGAACTTCTTGTGGGGTACAAGCCCACTCTTCAGGCAAGAAAATGCATTGAATATTATATGAAAATGGGCTGACTTCCAGTATACAGTGGAGATTATTCATTACAAGATCCCTGGCTAATTATTGCAACATTGAGGCAACTACGACAGAGAAAAAAGTAACGGAACAGCTTTAATTGTAACACAGTCTCTTTTGTGTGTTTCTACTTCTACCTCATCTATTCTGCAATGTGTTATACTGTAATCCATCATTTTTGTTAAATCATAGCTGCTGTGATTTCATAGATAATAATGTTATCAATATATAGCTTTGTGTGATCTAGCATGATCTGAAAGAAACAGGCAAAGTGATAAATAGGAAATATTACAAATGACTTTGCAATTTGCCTCAATATGAGAATTTCCTTTAAATCAGGCGCAGGAAAGAGTATCAGCTACAAAGACAATTAAAGTAAGCACTTGGGTTTCACAGGATTAAAATACATTGAAAACTAATCCCTTACGGATACAAAGTAAGACAAACATCCTATTACGGTTGTCAGGGGACAGAATGTGTTCAGAAGCAGAATAAGTTGCGATGTTTCCCCCTGTAGATACGTATCTCTTGCCCACTGCTTGGAACAGGTATCTGTGATATCAATGTGCTGAAAGCCTTTGGAAAAACCCTACTGTTCGCTTCCAAATATCCTGTTTCAGGAAAGTACAAAGCCCCGTGAAGAGCTGGGCATTAGAAAATGAACTTAAACCAGAATGATGAAGAGAGATGGCGAAGCCCAAATGAGAGTCTTGTGAAAAAAAGAGCCTCTAAAATTTGAAAACAGTATTAACGGAAAAGAGAAATGAAGTGCTTATTACTGGCACGGCAGAAACCCAGATATAACATACAGCACACAGGCCCAGAGAGAGTGTATCATCCATAACCGGTTGGCTTATGTGAATATAGTAGTCATGTATCAGGACAAGCCGGGGAGTTTCCTGGAGTCACATTTACTGCTTGAGTTTGGCTGTCCATATTGGAGGGGGATTTGGTACCGGAGTTTTCAGATGGAACCAACTGTTCAGAAATAGCGGGAGAAGCGACGGCACGGTTAGCATGCTCACTCTCCCGTGCCGTAACACTGGGAGTGGGGTTTTCCTTAGCTGTCCCAGCATGATTGTGTGACTGGCTGGCTTGTCTCCCTGCTTCTGCCTCCTGCTGCTGCAGCATCCGCTCCACCTCTATCTCAAGTTCCAGATTTTCCTCATCTGCCTCCACTTCCAGCTGCTGCATTAACTCCTCCAGCTTCCTGGCCTTGCGGAGTTCATTCTGCTGTATGATCGTGCACAGGTGCTCCGTGAGGTGCTCCTTAATCTCTGTCTTGTGCTGGAGGTCCAGCTTGGCTGCCACGTACTCCGACTCAGCCTTATCGTACCGTTTCCTGCAAAATCATCATTTCTAGTGGGTTAGTTCTCAAAGCACTTCACAATCTGACACACGGACAGGTACTTTAAGCATCGCTGAAACGCAACGTGCTCTGCAATGCACTATGCCAGCTATTTCATGACATGCTGCTACATTAGTAAAAGGGAAGAAAATAAGTGTGAATTGATCAAATCTTCTCGTCTTGACAATTAGCCTCCACTTCTGCTGCATTCCAAGGGTTAATTCGCTCATCCGAAATCTACAGATTGAATCACAAACAAGCATTTTTACTGCCTGTTTTAAGAGATGCATCACTAGCAGCAGAAAGAAACCATCAGAAATAGTTGTGTTTTCACACCTCTAACACCTCTGTAATGAACTGAAACACTGCAAAACAGTTTTGTGTTTTTTCTAATGAATCCAACAGATAAAGACGTTACAATGGTGCTATATGCATTTACATTCGGATCTGGTCTAGAAGTGCACTCCGCCGGCCACCCATATATATGTTCAGAAAACCATGAGCAGCACAGATTGACACAGCATATGACACCAATAGTGATCACAACTTTGGCGCGGCGACAGATGCAGAATTTTATTGTAAGCATCCCCCCGACACACACCTCCTGCCAATTTGCACTTCCTGTCATGACAAATATAGCAAAAAGGAAACGTTCAAATTATTTATTAAGGTCAACACATCCGGGATATCTAGCGCTTTAATGGTTGGTGTCCACATTAGTGATGCATCTTCCGCTACGTTCAGTGAATCTGTACATTAATTCTGATTTAATTAATAGAAAGATAGGTGCAATCTTGCTCACCAGGAAAGGGAACATGCAAAGGCGTTTGCAGAATGACTACGCAACGTACCTTGCAGAGAATTCATAAAACTAGTATTAGTATGGTGGTTGAATAAAGAATCCAGCTGTTTTCTAAAACCAGATTCAAACATCTGGTTAAACAAAGCAACAGAAAGATAGGAGAGATCCTTTGCGTTGGGAAACAGAAGGAAATAAGACATAGAAAAGCCTTCCCAAATATGTTCTTTCACATAATAATCACAAAACTTTGACCCAGCTGTAGATGCTATGTCTGCAGTGGGCAGATGATGCCTGCTTACATTTCCCTCAGAAGACAGACAAGATTTCCCTGGGTCAGATATCTGAAATGGAAAAACTAGTGCTACACTGGAAACTTCTGCACAGTTAAACCTCTGGGCTGAATTCACACATATTCGTCACATCATATTTACAAAAATTCCATTCCACAGCAATTATCAAATGCCCCTAACTATGTATGTGCTCAGGACTATTTAATATTGCACTTTTTGACCCACTGAAATTATTTGTGTTTTAGTCCTAAAATATAGGGCAAGAATGATAAAAATTGCTTAAAAAGACACCACTTAAAAAAAGCAAATCAGCTTTGGCTCACAATACATAAAAACTACAACACTGAAAGTATCTAACTCGCATTTCCAAATCCCTCTCTCACAAAAAGAAAGACTCCGTAAGTTCATGAAAGCCATTAAGTATTTTGTAAAGTTCATCCCCTTTGTCCTACCAGCATCCCCTTTCGTTACCTTCATTAAAAACTGCTTTCCAACCATCAGAGCTCCTTGTGTTACACGCTCTCTTGCCATTAAGCATTTCAAACAGACACATTATTACAAAATTTTGGTATGGAAATTTCCAGGAGCATTTAATGGTTTTAGAAACCAGACTCAACCCTAAAATTCATTGAAATGCTTTTCCTCTTCAGGATATGAAATTCTGTATTCCTATGTACTCAGCTACTGAAACTACAGTTAATCTTAGATATTTCAAATGACAATTACACAAAAGAAATCCTTATTTTTTAGCTACCGCCGCTGTTTTTTTAAAGACTAATTACCATGTTTATTGGCCTGTGGTCAACGTATAGCAGAAGTCATAAGGAGAAATACATGTTTAACACATTGAATCGTGAACCAAAAACCGCAACCGAACATTTCCATTTTATTAAACGGCTACATAAACATGCTGATGTTTATCTACTGATGTTGTGGTTTACCCACAACTAATAGGGTGTTCCGATTAATTTCTTGCATTTAAGGAACTCATCAGAACCAGAGTGATTAAAGGCACGTTGTGAAGGGTGAAAGCTTGCTTTTTCCTTCAATTTTTGGTCCCAGTTCCAAAAGCACTTCAGCAGTATTGTATGTTTTAAGCTTAATTGGTCCCATTGATTCCAACAGGACCAGAGCTGTCATCAACAAGCAAGTTTCCCTGAAAAGGACTTTCATTTTAGGACTTTTAAAAAAACCTCTTTCCCCCTGAGAAGAAATAAACAACCTTGAAACAACAAAGCAGGGCTTACGGACAACTGCACAGTTAAAGCGGTAAGTATGCCTTGTGACAGCACGAAGCTGGAAAGCACAGCCTGCAGTCAGAAAACCTGCTTCAGTTTCCAGATTCCAAGGGAAAAATGAGGAAATAAAAAGCACACTTTTACCTCAAGATTTGAAAGGCCCCCAGACTGTGACCGCTTTAACTACACACCATTACAATGACATAACTCCGTTACTACTTCGGTGACAGGAAACAGCGTTTTCTCCCTCCGCTCAGGCAGGGCTATTCCCTCCTCCTTGTCTGTCGCTTACCGGGCATAGGAGTAGTCCAAGCTGGCCTGATCTATGCGGTTCCGCAGGATGCCAATGTCAGCAGATACCATGTCATCCAGAGCTTGTAACTCCTTCTGAATCCTTTTTAGTTTCACTGTTTCAGCTTGAGTTCTTTTGGATCTGCAAAAAGAAGATGCTTTTTTATTTTTTTTTTCTTTTCCAAGCCGCTCTTCTTGACATAATGGGCTCCACTTCATTTGCAGAGCAACTAACTTTAAGAGCTATTCAGAGGGTTTCTCCTTTATGGTTTAAGACTTTTGATCTTTTTTAATATCCAGAGGGATCTAAAATGCCTGCTATTAAAGGACTACGGCAAAATTACGTAATGACTATAATCAAAGTGCCTAAAATGGATTGTGTTTCTTCACTGTGGAAACACACAAGAAGCTGCTGTATCTAAGTAGTTCTCAGTGTAAGGAAACAGGAAATGGCTTGGGGGGGAGCGAGAGGGGGAAGGGTATTTAGCCCTGCAAATATCCCCTTTCAAAGAAGCCCAGTTAGTAGGGGCCAAAAAGTCACCTAACCTAAGCTTGATTTCCATTTTGTAAAATTATTCCCAAAAGGCCTAGCCAAATCCCAAAGAAGTCAATGGAAAGTTTTACATCAAACACAAAGGATTTCAATCAAGCCTTATGTAACCTTTTTCAACTCAGCCTATTCATTCCTAAATTCTGAAAACTAAATGTTGCTAAGGGCAGCAAGCTTTGATGGATTTCACTCCCAAGCAAGCTAAAGTAACTTTCAACAAGCTTTTACACCAGGTCACTTTGCTGTCATTCGTCACCACCAGCAAAACCATGCTTTTCAGTCACTACTTTACACCCAAAAGCAGGTACTTGAAAGCAAGACTAGATGTGTAGGCAGTGATGCCATCTCTCATTAGACCAGCTGATGCAGGTGGAGAAAAACAGACACACTGTGGTATTGCTTAAAGCCTGAAGAAGGCCTTCGGATGTCAGACATAACTCCCTAGCTATCACCTTCCAAGTCCTCCTCTCCTCATGCTCTGCTTCCAGTAAGAAGAGAAGAGCCCAGTCTGGTGGTCACACCCATGTTTGCTGTCCCACAGTGACTGAGGCCAAATGTACTTGTTTTTTATCTCTGCCTGGCAAAAGAAAACAAAAACTTCAGAACCTCAAAGAGAATCTTCTGCACAGTACTAGCTACCTTCACCTACCCACATGCTACCCAAGAGCTTTGATGGGCAGAACACATGTCTGGGAGACCACTGTGAGCCTGAAAGCTTCACATCTCCTTCCTTGATCCAGTGTTATCAGCTGCTCCAACATCCTTCCCCACAAATGTTGCCCTTCTCTGTAGTCTTAAACTGTCTCGGTGGACAACACTGTACAATGCCTTGAAGTCTGGTCACCTGAAGGGTAAGAGCTAACTGGGAGAACATGTGAATTTTTGTAACTTCTAATCATCCAGTGGTAAAATGGTACCTTCTTAAAGTTAAAGTTGATTGTCTTCTCTTTTCAACACCTTTCACATACTAATAAGAAAGAGGCAAAAGCCCAAACAGAAATAGCTATAGTTTCCCTTCATAGGTTAGGAACCAAATAAGCTGTCCTCAAATCCAGTAAAAACAAATCAGGAACAGAACAGGGAAGAGCATCCGAGCACCCCAACTTCCAAACATGCCCTTACTAACAGGCACGAGGACTTCAGCTAATTCTCAACTTGTGCAATAACTTTCCCATCTGTGCACAGAGCTGCAGCTTTGGAAGTGTGAAAAGCTTAGTCACAACTTCTTAGCCAGCGCTTGTCATCAAAGGGAAACGTCGATCACAGCTGCTCACTTGTGGAGCAGCACGTACAGAGCAGAGAGGAGGAAAAAGTCAGGTTTAAATAGAAGATATGCAACTGGTTGCAGATGAAAACTAATCTCTTCCTCAGCCTCTACCCGTGCTGCAGCCCCTTACCTCTCAGCAATAGCTTTGGCCAGAAGTGCCTTCTTGCGTTTATTCTTCTCTTCTATCAGCCGCTGCTCTTGCTGGAGGATCTCCCATCGTGATTTTTCCTGCCTGCTCATTGACAAGAAGATCAAAATTAACAGAAAGTTCATTTCTCCCCCTGTTCCCCAAATGACACAAATATTCACCATCGTATTTCCTGGAGTAAACTCTAAAAATGTCAAAGGAACAATAAACAGGTTTCAGTTCTGAGGAAAGAAGAATCATCTGCAAGAAGTCATTCAGACCAATAAAACATTTCCAGATGAAATCTGCTGATCAGAACAAAAATCTTCACAAGCAAGTAAGCTGCTGGTTAATTCAGCTTTGCTGGAATAAAGGGCATACAGCACTTTTTCAGAAATGGATGGAATTTTTCATTTAAAGGATGTGCTTCCCCACTAGGTAGAAGCAGTTTCAAGTTTCTTACTGGCTGCTACAAGTCGCCATCTGTTCAGTCTGCCAACACAGCCTCTTTTTTGGAAATGTTTTTTCCATAGAACAGATCCTTTCACAGGTCTGCTTTACAATACAGCCGCCAATTAATTAAACTGATACAAACGAAAGACCGGTAGAAGTTACAACGAAAATGAGCAATGAGGAAGAAGAAGAATTCACTTTTGCCACCAGGGAGTTATATGGGCTCCGCTTCCTAGGCTACATCTACTAAGAGATACAACCAGCCCCAGAGGATGGAAGGCAAGGTCTCAGGTGAGTGGGGACAACCTGGGACAACACAACTGGGCAGGATTAAGGAGAAACAAAACCTGCTTTGCAGCTTTTCCACCCTGTTGTGTTCTTCATGCCCTGTCTCAAGAAGTATCAGCTTAAAAAATAGCTTAGGTTAAAAATACCCAAGTAACTCAGCTATGTTAATCTTAACAACCATTTCTGGACAAGAATCTGTCTTTAGACTTCTCCTCATCACCCTATTCCTAAAACCTCATATAGAGAAATATTTCTAATAAGATTTAAATTCAAGTGCACAGGCTGAGATGAGTTTGGCAGATTCAGGGGGCGGTTGTTGCAGTTAAACGTCATTTGCTCCCCACAGAGTGAAAAACTTCCCTGCAAAGCTTTAGCTATCTTCTCCCCAGTCAAATAGCAGCTGTATTTTTCACCACCAGGAAGGAGTTGAACAGCCAGTAATACCAGTGAGCTGCACCCACAGGAGGAATTTGGCACTGCTCTTCAAAGTGCTGTTATTCTGGTGAAGGGACATCTATCGGTAGGTAGGTGATCCCTGCCAGGAGCTGGGCAGGTGAACGGCAGGCAGCACGGCCAGCAGCTGCAGCCTCCCAAGGCGCATCTCTGCAAAACAGAACCTCCTGAATCCTTTTGAATTTTGAACTCGAGAGAAGCCACACGCTGCTTCTCCACGCAAGTGATGCTGACTGCCACAGTTCCGCCTCTCCAGCGGAAAGCACCTTCAGCCCCCTCTGAGATCCTACAGACAGATCTAAGCAGAGACAGGGTCTGGCACACCACACTTGGAAAGCTGCTGATCCCTGTTTCGGGTGAATACATGATGCATGAAGTTTGGTGGCCAGGTAGTGTTTGTTGATTATATTGGGCAGAAAAGTTTGGACCTGCATAGGAACGCAAGGCTGCAGCAGCATTGTTAAAGTGTTTTAAAAATAAACTATATACCCTAGAAAAAGAATTAATCCTTTTGCCCCTCGCACTTTGCTTTGCCCGCTGAGGAAAAAAAGAAAATTAGCACTTGGGTACAGACAGGAAAACAAACGTGAAGAGGTACAAAGAAGTAATTTCTCATATTGGAAGTGGCTGCCCTCTCTAGCATTTAGACAGCAGCTTCCTTTTATAGGCTACTGTCTGAATTCTGGATGATGAACTAAGTAATTGCCACTTCACTCAGAGTCCCAGAGAATTCAGTACTTTTTCCTTTCTCGCTCTCACATGTCAGTTTGATGCTTCTGAGCGAGACAGGCAGCCCATTGTGGGTTGACGTACAGGGTGAAAGCCTTGAGATTGGTCTCATCGTGAATCATAAAAGCTAGAGAACTGCTTAAACCTGAAATTTTACCTCCTTTCCAACACTTTTGGCATTAACAAATCTGCAACAATATTGTAAAGGGGAACACAAAGTTATGCAAATCACAGCATATCTGCTCCCACAAGGGCTTTTTTTTGTTGTGGCTGCTGGCTTGTCTACACAGCACAGTGGTGAGATTAAGTCTTCATAAAACATTAATACAGTCCTACATCTTGGGCGCTCTATGATGTCCCACTGCCACAGGGAATTATCTGAAGACAGCACGGTGCGTATCTGAATGGATTACACTACAGAATTTGATCCTGGATCGGGTTTAACCCAACTAGAGATGAAAAACAAAGGTTCAATGCAGAGGAAGCAAACGTGATCTCTCAAGCCTTCCAGTTAGATACAGAAAAGTTCACTATACTTCACCATAAAAGAATGAATCAATACAGAGTAATAAAACCCATCCCCTGATTTTACCGACTTACTAACAATTCCACTTTCTTTTTCTCCACTTTGGAGTTTGGCCTTGTAGGGCGGGTCTGGGCACTGTCACTGCCATTACAGGGATCTACCGGTGTCACTTCCTTCTGCTGGTCTCGGTTGTCACTTTGACTTTGATCTCCTGCTGAAGGAGGATGAGGTGGTGGCACAGGCTGCTGCGGATGTTTTGGTACAGAAAGCAACTGCTCGGGAGGAACAGAGGCTGCTCCACCCTGCAGTCCCAGCTTCTGACATTGCACCTGGAGGGCTTTTTCTCTTTGCGTTTGCTTCCGACTCTTATTCACAGTGTGGGGGCGATGCTGCTGCTCCGAGGGTCCATACAAATCTATCAATGGATAAGAGGGAGAAACAGGATTAAAACCAAATCTTAAGATCAAAGACAGACTCTGTGAATTAGCTCTTCTGGGCAAGAAAACAGATTGGTGCAAAACCGATCTAAGGAAAAGACATGCCAGGCTGTCAAGGGAAGGCAAGGTGAGGGAAAACCCAGGAACGTGTAAATGTTTTGTTAGCCTAAGAATCAAGAGTTTAACAGGATCTACGCATCTGAAACGAGAGGGAGCAATAAGGGGCTTCGACTGAGGGAACATTAGTGAGGATTAGAGGCAACCCTTGGGGGGATCACAGAGAGATGGATGCAGGGCAAAAGAAGGGTCCAAAGCAGGCTGGTGGGCAAACTGGGCATTTATAAAGTGAAGAATGGGCAAGAACTAGGTCACAGTTGGGCAAAGAGGAGGCTGGGAACATGAGTGGAGTAGTGGACAGACAGATGCAGTGCAGGACAAGGGGCTGGAGAGTTTGGAATGTGACAGAGAGGTTGCAGGTGGAGAGAGAGAGAGGCTAGATGGGAGACTGAGAGGAGCGGTGAGAGATGGAGCCTGGATGGGAGGGACAGCTGGCTAGGGGAAATGAGGGGCTGCCTGGAGAAGCTGAGGTGTTTGATGTGGGCATGGACTGGACGAGCTGCAGAGATGGGTAGAGGTGTGGATGTAAGGGGCTGAGGGGGCCGAACAAGGAGGCCGAGGCTGACCGATGGGGG